>VMDR010002608.1:0-43369 GCA_007922815.1 Macrotus californicus
CTGAGGAATTAAATGTCTAAACATGGAAATCATCAACATATAAGAAGAAATATAGAAGAAGAAATATGGACATACATGTATAAACATGTAAGAAGGAATATAGACATATATTTGCATGTATGAGTATACATTTAAATTATTTATTTATTTATTTTGAGAGAGAGGGGAAGGGAGGGAGAGTGGGAGAGAAACATCAGTATGAAAGAAAAACATCAATCGGTTGCCTCTCTTTCACACCCTGACTGGAACCGAACCTGCAACCCAGACAAGTGCCCTAACCAGGAATCAAACCAACAACCTTTCGCTTTGTGGGGTGAACGGAGCCAACTGAGCGCTCCGTTCAGGACTATATCTATATAATTTTATATAATAATAATATATATAGTTATATATATAATTTTTGTAATTGAGATAAAAGATTCTTCCAAGTATGACTCCAAACTTAGAAGGCATAAAAAAAAAAAGACTAACAGATTAACCTATTCTGGAAATACAGTTTACCAAAATTAACCCCATTTGAGATAGAAAGCTTAAACAGGCCAATGTCCATAGAGGAAGAGTGGAAGTAATCAGGAGCAGAAAAAGCAAGGACTGGACATTTTCACAGGAGAATGGAATTCTACCAAAACTTCAGGACAAAAAAAAAAGCATTCCTAAGGTCCATAAACTTATTGGAAATGAAAGAAAATATCCTAATTCATTTTATAAAGCAAGTACAACATAATACTTAAACTTGAGCATGAAAAAGAAAGAGACCAAGAGCACTTCATACTAATCAAAAAGTGCTACATAAAACATTAGCAGAAAGAATCTAATACCCCATGAAGAAGAGATTACACGGTAACTAAGTGGGATTTACTCCAGGAATGCAAAGTTGGCTCAACGTTAAGGGAATCTGTTCACCTAATCGACCATTTTAATAAATCTCAGAAGAAAAACCATGATTTTCTCCATAGATGCCTGCGTGGTAGGCTGAATAATAGACCATGAAGATATCTGAGTCTTAATCCCTGGGCTTCATGAACTTTGTCTTGTGAAGGAAAAACAGTCTTTGCAGTGAGGCAAGGATTCTGAAGTGCAGATATCATACTGAGTGTGTCCTAAATGCAACTACAAATGTTCTTATAAGATGGAAGCACAGGGGAGTTGCCACAGAGGGGTAAAAGGCATGTGACCACAGAGGCAGGACTGGAGGGATGCGGCCACTAGCCAAGAAATGGCGGCAGCCACCAGAAGCTGGAAGAGACAAGGAACAGATTCTTCCCTCGAGTCTCCAGAAGGAGCACAGCCCTGCTGACTCCTTGATTTTGATACTGATTTTGATACGTGATTTTGATATCACTCCTTGTGATACTGGTCCTGAACTTCTAGCCTCCAGAACTGCAAGAGACTAAATTTCTTTTGTTTTAAGCCACCAATTTTGTGGTGATTTTTTAGAGCAGCCGCAGGGAAGTAAGGCAAGGCCAGAAAAGCCTTTGACAGTATTCAACACATTCCAGAATTTAAAAGAAACTCAAGAAAATAGGAATTATTGCTACTTTCTTAAATTAATTAAAAATATAATTATGTTATGCCTAAAGCCAGTGTCTTACTTAAAGGAAAAACACGAGACAAATCTGCAGTAGGATGGGGAACAAGGCAAGAATGCCCTTATCTCCACTACTTTATACTGGAGATATTAACCAAAGCAATTTGAGAAGATAATTCAATTAGAAACATAAAAGTTAGAAAAGAAGTAAAACCATCACTACTTGCAGATGAAAAGATACTCTTTGTTCTCAGCTAGGATGACCCGACATCATTAAAATGTCTGTTCTTAGTTAATTTACAATTGCAATGCTATCCCAATAAAAATACTAAATGATTTCTTATGTAGCTAAGTGAAATTCATATGGGAAACACAAAATTGTAAAATAGCCAGGAAAACAACGAGAAGGAAAAGTTAGCAGGGGGAGGCAGCCCTACCAGACACTGACACACACCACAAGTCCTCTGTAATTAAAACAGTGCAGTACTGGTGCAGAAAAAGACCGTGGAGTAGACAGCAAAGTCCAGAAGCAGACCCAGGCAGGCATGAAAACCTGATGGACGAGTATGCTCAAGGGCACGTCCCAATGCCAAGGGGCAAGCATGAGCTTTCCCATGAGTGGTACCGGGACAAGGGTTAGCCTTTTAGAAAACGCTAAAATAGACCTGAACTCCACACCACACACGAAAGTAAATTCAAAATGGATCAGAGATCAACACAGAAAAATATAAAATCATACAAGTACTGAAAGTAAACATTTGAAAAAGGCTTTCTAGCTATGATTTAAAATCCAAATGTAATAAACAAAAAGAGTCCTAAGTTTGATCACCTAAAAACAAAAACTTTTCATAGTAAAAATAACAATGAGATAAAAAATAACTGACAAAGATCAAACACTTGCAACGAAATCACAGCTAAAGGGCTAATATCCCTAATCTATAAAGAATTCTTTAAAATTGATGAAAAAGGACCCCCCCAAAATGGACAAGAGGTAGGAACAGATGACTGTGTGTATCTATTCCTTAAATATATACAAAGATATGCAACCTCACTCATTAAAAAAAGAAAATAAAGTGAAAACTTAACTGAGATGCCACTTCTCACCCACTGGAATGGCAAATTTGACAGGCATGATAACACCTTCTGTCAAGAAGACTGCGAAGCACCTACATTGCTGGTGAGAATAAAAACTGGCTCAAATCTTAGGTGAGGAAATTCAACAATCCCACCTGTGTTTACCTTTGGATCCAGCTCTCGCACTTCTAGGAATTTACCCTGAAGATACACCACCAACTAAACCCAAATGCATGTGCACAGATTACTCCTTGCAGTGCTGTCAGTAATTGTACAACTTTGAAAGTACTCTAAATGGTCACACATAGGAGAGTGGGTGATGAACTATGGTACATCCATAAAAGGGAGTTCTGTGCACCTATAAAAAAGAATGAGGACCATCTCTAAGAAGTGATATAGAGTATTTTCCAGTCCATATTTTACAGTGAAAAAAGCGGGGGTGGGCAAAAGAGTAACAGCAATGTGGCCATGAATTCTGGAAATACAGGCAAATATATACGTAATAAATGATTTATTGTTACTACATTACAAAACATGTTTGATGACATCATACATGTGCAGCATGTCCTCAGTGAGCGCTGTGTGGCTGAACACATTCTACAAAACGGCTATATATGTGGCTCATTATTATGCAGCATTTCTATCACCTCCTGCACATGCATCTTTGATGTATTGCTCCAAGCGATTCATGGTTCTGATTTTCATTGAATCATCTCTGTCACTAGCATGCCCCCAAAGTAATCAAGTAATTAGTTCTAAAATATAAAACAATAATATGCATGTTTTCAGACTTCATAGTCATTCGGTGTGGTACACTACTTTTTACATAAGAAAGAAGAGAAAATGGGAAAGTACATATGTGTATCTATCTGCTCACTTGTGCAAAAAGAAACACAGGGAGAATAAAGCAGAAAGTAAAGAAATCAGTCACTTACAAGGGGTAGCTGGGATCAGAGTGAATGCAGTTGGGGATGGAATTGCGCTGAGGGAATGGGGTAAGGTGATGCTCCTCTGGGCACAACTTTTTGAGTTATTCTAACTTGAAATCATTTTAATATTTTGCAGAGCGGCAAGTACTAGAAACAAACATGCAAGGATGGGGGCAGATGTCTAAAATGGCATACAAACAAAAATAAATGAATCTAGCCCCAACATGTGTGACTCATGTGGCTGGGCATCATCCCGCAAGACGAGGGTGCTGGTTGGACTCCAGGTCAGGGCACAAGCCTGGGTTGCAGGTTCAGTCCCTGGATGGGGCACGTACTAGGCAACCAACTGAAGTTTCTCTTGCATTGATGTTTCTCTCCCTGCCTTACCCTCTCTCCAAAAATAAACAAATAAAATCTTTTTAAATATTTTTAAGAAATAACCTCACCGGAGGAGAGGGAAGGAGAACTGACCCAAGTAACCTGCACGTGGTATTTTGACTACCTACTCTTGGTCTGAGACAGAAAGAAGTACACATATGAAACTCCAGCTCACTGTTCACAATGGGATGGGTTAGCAATTCTGGACCTACTTTCTCTGTACTCAATGAGGACGTACATATTGCAGATAAGGGGACCCAGGGCTCCCTCAGGGAGGGGGCAGCGGCGTGCCAGAGCTGGCTGCTCCGGTGAATGAGAATGAGCTACGCTCTTGTCTTCCTAACTCTTCCCTCGGTGATGTCATGCAGTTGGGCACTGGCCCTGGAGGGAATTTTCACACCATGGGAACTGGCAAATGCTACAAATCAGATTTTTTTTAAAAAATTTTGAGAGTACCTTTATCAAAGCTGGGGAAAGTGAAACAAGGAAGGGCTTGGGAGAGAAGAAGCAACAGGAGAGAGCCCAGGCGGGGCTGCTTTGGCTCCCTGAGAAGTCAGAGAAAAGGGGGCTTTGGTGACAGGATCAGGGCGTCAGCCCAGGAGAAACTGCTGCTGCCCATGTCTCCCCTGGTGCAAGTCTCCTGGGGTCCCTTAGAGTTCAGGCAAGGCACACCTGAGAGGGAAGAAGAGGGGAAAGGAAAGGCTAGGGCTTGTCCTTGGAGGGAGAGTGCTGCAAATCAGAATTTTAAAACCACTGGGGAACTGGCTGTTAATCGTTTAGCAGCATGGCACTGGAAGGCACGGGGAAATAGAGCAAGTGGGGGAAGGCTGGAATGACCCATGGTGTTGGGGCGGAATTGGAGGTATCAGTATGCACACATCTGCTCCTCCACTCTGCCAAGTGAGAGAGCAGGGCCCCTCACTGACACCCAAGTGCCAATGACCTTAGCTAGAGCACAAATATTAGTTTCTAAATACAGTTCTCTACTAAAAGGAACCAGGGTGCTTTGGAGAAAGGGCAGACTCCGGGACTGGAGCAGAGGAATTATCTATTAAGCCTATAACATCTTGTGTGAGAAAACAGGGAATGCTCAAAGAATGGTGGGAATATATCAAAAGGGCACAGGATCCAGTTAAAGGGGCAATTTGAGCATCAAGATAAAAAAGATGGCAACAGATTATAATCCATTAAGTCATTAAGAAAGGGTGGGGGGAGGGGGCTCTCCCTACAGTAGAATGCTGACTTAATTATATAGATGGAATTAGAAAATCACTACGCAAAGACTTTTACACAGATGTTCGTAGCAGCTTTATTTGTAATAGCCCAGACAATGTCCATCAACAGGTCAATGGATGAACAAACTATGGTATGTCCATAAATTGGAACTCTATTCAGCAATGAAAAAGAACACACTATTAATACACACAACGACATGGATAAATCTCAAATTCGTTATGATAAATGAAAAAAGCCAGGCAAAAAAAGAGTACTTCTTGTGCTTCAATTAATGCAAGTTCTAGGAAATGCAGCAAATCTCTAGTGACAGAAAGCACGTCACTGGTTGCCCAGGAGAGACTGATGAGGTGAGAGGGATTTCAAAGGGACAGGAGGAAACTTTGGGTGTGCTGGATATGTTCCCTACCTTAACTGTTTCATGGGTGCTATATACATGTGAAAATCTATAAAACTATGTACTTTAAAGATTTTATTTATTCATTTATTTTTAGGCAGAAAGGAAGGGAGGGAGAAGGAGAGGGAGAGAAACATCAATGTGTGGTTGCCTCTTGCGTGCCCCACACCGGGGACCTGGCCTGCAACCCAGGCATGTGCCCTGGCTGGGAATTGAACCAGTGATCCTTTGGTTCACAGGCTGGCACTCAATCCACTGAGCCATGCCAACCAGGGCTAAAACTGTATGCTTTTCACATGAGCGATTTATTATATGTCAATAATTCTTCAGTAAAATTGTTTAAAAAAACCTTCTAATCACCATTTAGCAACCATCCTAGTAATAACTGATTCAGGCAAGAATCATCAATAGATGACTTATGGATGAAGGTTTGAGGAAAGCAGTGTGTTTACAAATTATCCTCCAGTAAGCCGATTATTAATTACAAACAGGAAAGCGTTAAGCTTATAGTAAAGACATCTAGAAATACCCCTGTGGTGTTTTCCAACACGTAAGTGTTAGAAAAGGCTAACTGCTAGGTGTTTTCTAACACCTACCACTGGGGCCTAAAGTGAAAAATGGCCCCTCCACAGGCCCTCGACCTGATCCCCAGAGCCTGTGACTCTGTTTCCCTACATGAGAAAAGAAACTTTACAGATGAGGTTGAAGTAAGGGTCTGGAGATGGGGAGACTATCCCAGTTTATGCAGGTAAAGCTAGTGTGATCACAGGGTTCCTTCTACGGGGACAGGAGTCGGAGTAGGAAATGTGGTGGACAGTGCAAAGGTGAGACACAGGGAGAGAGAGATTAAAGATGCTTTGTTGCTGACTCAAAGATGGAGGAAGGGGCCACAAGCCAATGAATCGCAGCAGCCTCTAGAAGCCGGAAAAGGGAAGAGAAGGAATTCTCTTCCAGAGCCTCCAGAAAGAACCAACCTTGCTGGCACCTTGATTTTAGCCAAACGAGACTTGTGACCTCCAGTACTATAAAATAATAAATCTTATTTCCTATGTGAATTGTTTAAATTTAGACAGTTAAGTATCGTGTAAAGCCACTAAACTTGTGGTCATTTCTCACAGCAGCAACAGGAAACTAACATAACCACCTTAACCAAATGATTGAAGTCACCACTAGGAAAAGGACAAATAAGTATCACATTGCTTTCTGAGGTTGAGAAAAGCACAGCCTCACTTCTGTGAAATTCCTGCCCAAAATGCACAGCCCAAAGCTACTCATAAGGAAACAGGCAAGCTCAAATTAAGGGCATTCTACAAAGTAGCTGTCCTGTATTATCCAAAAACGTCGGAGTCATCAATACAGAGAAAGACCGAGGAACTCCTTCAGACTAAAGGAGATGGCAGAGACGTCACAACTAACCCTAACTCACAATCCTAGCTCAGAACTGTTTTCTTCTTTTGCTATAAAGGGCATTATTGAGGAGATTTAAATAGAATCTATATATTATCTAATAGTGTTATGGTGTGCAGTTATGGAAGAAAATGTCCTTGTATTTAGGAAATGTACAGTGAAGTATATTTGTCAGTAAAGGGAAGTCATGTCTGCAACTTTACTTTTAAATGGTTCAGAAAAATCAATGTGTGTGTAATATATATACACAGGGTGGGACAAAGTAGGTTTGCAGTTCTTTGTCAGGAAAAGAATACAACAAATAATCAATAATAATATCAGCATGATGGTGACTATTTTGCCATACTTCCTTGCCAAAGTTGGAAATTTTCAAGTTTTCCCTATCTGATGGATGAAAAATTATATTTTGTTTGTTTGCATTTTTGATTATTAATAATGTTGATTCTCTGTTTATTAGTGCTTATTGGACATTTAATTTTTTTAAGATTTATTTTCTTTTTAGAGAGAAGGGAGGGGAGGGAGAAAGAAAGGGACAGAAACATTGATGTGAGAGAGAAAAACATCGACATTTTGAGAGAGGGAGGGAGGGAGGGAGCAAGAAAGGGGCAGAAACACTGATATGAGAGAGGAACACGAATCGGTTGCCTCTCACGTGCTCCCTGACGAGGGCCAGCGACCTTTAGCTCTGCCACTTTGTGGGAGGATGCCCAGCCAACTGAACCACACAGGTCAGGGCTTGTTTTTCTGTGTAAGGGCACTGCTTGTTTGTATCTCTTTCCTATTTGAAAAAAATCGGTGGTTCATTTTTACATGATTGATTTTAGATGCTAATTATGCACATTATTCCTTGATTAAATGTTATTGCTCTTTCTGCTCAATTTACTTGTCTTTCTACTTTGTTTGGAGCATCTTTTGTTTTAGTGAACTTTCATCTTTTTAACTTAAAAATAATTTTAGATTAACAGAAAATTTGCAAAATAGTACAAAGAATTCTTCTACTGCAGGACTGTATATGGGTGCAAACTTTTTGGAGGGAAAACTATCAATATCCATGAAAATTTTGAAGGCGCAGCCTTTGAAAAGCAGGAACTTATCCTACAGAAATAACTAGACAAATCTGGAAAGATACACACACAAGGATAACGGTGACCAAGAATTGGAAACAACCTAAATATCCAGCAATAAAGAATGTTTAAATAAATTGTGACAATCATACAGTGGAAAACTGGAGAGATATTATAATAAAGCAGAATTTCACATAGTAACACAAAAAGATAGTCACAATATATTACTACAGGCAAATACAAAGTTGCGCAGATGAGCTCATCACAACCGAGCCCAGCCCGTATTTGGTAAGAAAAGTGGATAGCTACACCCTATATAACTGCAAAGACGGAAGTCTAGGAAGAAGCACCCTGAACATTTGTGAGTGCCAACCCCTATTTCTGAATTGTTTGGATTCTCAGATCATAAGTGGACCTAAAACTACAAAAAAGCTTCATATTTTACTAAGTGGAAATTAATTTATATTATGCATGGCGAGATCACGGCTTTAAGAAAGATGATTATCCCTGTGCTTAAGATTTAGAAGGTGTCACTGTTCTGAAAGTTGGCTGATGCTCACCCTCACCCCTCTAACCTTCAGCATGATCCAAATCTCTCTCTCCACCCCACCCCCCACAGACACACTACATTCCTAACATGAATAGAGATACGTAAATGCAAAATGGTACTCAACTGGTAACATTCGAGTAAATGCAACAGTCTCCAAATTTGTACATCAGGCTGATGAACTTGTATTCTGAGGAATAACATGAAGTAATCTATTTCTTTCTTCCAGAAATTACTGATCTGCCATGTCGAAGTGACTCAGTCTTCTCTGACCCCTGAAATATGTGACTCCTGTTCCTTTTCTAGGTTTTAAGTTTTTACATATTGATTTTTAGGGAGGGAGAGAGGGAGGAGGAAAGAGAGGGAGAAACACTGATGTGTTGTCCCACTTATTCATGCATTCACTGGTTGCTTCTTGTATGTGCCCTGAAGAGGGATCAATCCCGCAACCTTGGAGTCCGGGGAGGCTCCCACCCACTCAGATATCCTCAGGGGCAGTGACTCTGGTTTCTACTTGTTCCTACTGACTCTCTATAAAACTAACAATTTGTGGCATTCTTGACTGGTTTTTTTGAAGTTTAATTTAAATTTAATTAAGCTTTAGATTTAGTTCAGTTTTAGTTTCACTGCTGCAACTGCACTGAAGCCAGCCCCAAGTTCAGGGTATTTTAAGGTTATCTGTACTTCCTACACAGGACTTTGGAGAATGAAAATGTAAGATTTTGTATTCAAATTTCAGACTTAGGCATGTCTCCAGCTTTAGAAACAGGGAAGTATTTCTCCAGTACAAGCTCATCTGAGTTGACTGCCTTGTCTCCTCTAACTTGCTAATCTCTTACCCAGCTCAATCCAATAAGCATCTTGCCCAAATTTGGGGCACAAAGGATATTCACGCATCTTGGATGTGAAACACATGTCAAAATAACATTTCAGCTGACCTAGATCAATAAACGTCATTCACCAAAACAAAGTCTCAACTACATTGAGTTGAAAACTTACGTCCACACAAACCCCGCATGACTGTTTATAAGTTTGTCAAAACTGCCGCAAATTGAAAGGAACCAAATGCCCTCTGTAGGAGCAGGGGTAAACAAACTGGTAAATCCATACTACGGAATATCACTCAATGATAAGAAAAAAATGAGCTACCCAGCCACAAAAAGACCTGGGGGAATCTTAAGTACATATTGCTAAATGAAAGAAGACTGTGAAGGCTACATACTGTATAATTCCAACTACATGACATTCTAGGCAAAGCAAAACTATATACAGGGGTGTCAAACTCATTTTCACCGGGGGCCACATCAACCTTACGGTTGCCTTCAAAGGGCTGAATGCAATTTCAACTCCTTAACAGTTAAGGAGTAGTTACATTTATACAGTCCTGAAATTATTTCGGCCCTTTGAAGGCAACCGCAAGGCTGATGTGGCCCCCGGTAAAAATGAGTTTGACACCCGTGTGTAGAAACAATAAGGTTGGCAGTTGCTGGGCAGTCAGGGGCAGGGAAGGAAGGATGGACATGGGATTTTTCAGGTCAGTGAAACTATTCTGTATGATACTGTAATGGTGGATACATGACCTTATGCATTTATCAAAATGCATAGAAGGCAAAGAATGAACCTTAGTGTAAAGCACGGACTTTAGCTCATAACAATGGGTACAATATTGGAGCAGCAATTGTAACAAATGTACCACACTAATGCAAGATATTAATAATGGGGAAGCACTTAAAATTTTTTAAAAGCTTACAGAATCTCTGATTCTTCTACAATGAATGCTTCAGCAAAAAAGAGCATCGAAATCATCCATCATCTAGAAAACCAGGGATAAATGCCATTTATATGCTTTTTAAAAATTACAAAAGTTCTGAGTTGCAGGAAGGGAGGGCTTTCTAACCTGCCATTCCTTACCAGGACCATAAAATGCTTCCTCAGCAGCTCACCTGGACCAGCTGTACAAGTATGTGAATGTGTATGTGTACAGAATGAGGAACGCATGGAAAATCCTCTAGAAAGTTCCTATACAATTTACCTGGGGAGATTGGGATTTAAAGTGCTCGGGGAGACCCTTTCATGTTGTGTATATTTGTTTGCTACGTACGCATCTGAAACACTTTGCTACTGCACAATGCACATGTGTTATATTCCTGCTTTCTTAAAGTACCAATGAAAATGAAAAACAAATGACCCACTGCATCCGCAGGTAGTTCTCTCTGTTCACAGGCCACGCGGTACGGGAAAGTCACTGTGAGTCTTGTTGCCAGCATACAAGGAAGCTGGAGGGGAGGGGTGGGGTCGTCCCTGGATTTGAATCTTCATCCCCCTAGCCAGATGTGGCATCCTAAAGGAAAACCTTGGCCTTGGCACAGGTAGTTAGCAAGGCCCCTTTCCTGCAGGTTGGTCCACGACCCTCTGGGTTTGTTACTTTTATTCTACTGTCTGAACGTGTGTACGCAGTCCTCTTTCAATAATTATTTTTTTAAAAAACTTTTTAATTCTCTACTTTTAAAGTTATACATGTTTTACGTCTCTTGTTCTAAAAATTCCTTAACATTTAAGAAACGGTTTCCTCTCATCACTTTCATTCATTATCTTAATTTTTAAAGTTAATTTCACTGCAATAAAACCTAGTTTTGACATACTAATGCGTTGCTGCCAATGCCACCTCCTAAACACAATGGTGACCAATTCTGTCATCTGGGACCCAGCCCTGGATCTGGCTGCCCACATGTTGTTATACTCACTGCACAACAGGAAGCTCAGGCCCAGAGTGGTTAGCTGTGTGGCTTTGGGCAAGTCACTCATGGACTCTGAGTGGCGTGGTGTGGGCAGGGCCAGGAGGGCTGAGACTGCCCTTGACTGGTGACCTGTCCCTCTCCTCTTCCTGTTCTTTCCTGACATCACAACTCAGCCTGAACACCTGCCATCTTGTACGCTCAGCCTCTTCTGAGCCCTCCGGTCTTTTCGGGCTTCCAGTTTCCCCACCTGAAACCCTGCCCACAGGACTTTGGCCCTGGGCTGGCAGCTGGCCGAGCCCTTTGGCCCTGGTGCCTACAGTTTGGTTTCTGCAGAAGGGACCGTGTGACTCACAGGCAGGTGCCCAGACCTGCGGCACATCTGCTCCCTTTCAGTCGGAGCTGAGGACACCTGAGAGGAGCACCAGGGTCCCTCTTAAACAGACTCCCCACCCACGCTGCTCAGGGAAGGGCAGTACCAGCTTTGTTCAGCCAGGGAGTGGCCTGCAGGCTAAGACAACAGCCCCAGACCATGGCTGGTCAGAATCAAGGCCAACCACTCTTAGGGGCAAGGAATGTGTGGGAGCCCTGATAGAACAGGTAGGTGCTAACACAGGACAGGGAGGTGAGGAAGCCTGAGCCGGGGACAGACAGCCCTTGCTTGGCCGTCAGCAGAAGTGCTGACCAATGGCCAAAGTAAATACTTTTTATTCTAGAGAGCTTAGATCTTTCTGGACCCCTGGTTCAGAACCTGGAGGTCTAGGGATGAAGGAAGCTTAGCGTCTGTGTGTGGTAACAAGGGATAAATCCTCAGGGCAGGTTCCAGGAGGCTGGGCAACCTCAGCTTGGAGCAGTGGAGTAACTCAGACGTGGGTATTTTTTGGGTTTTCAGACGTGTACGGCCACTTGTGAACCTGTCACTTCAGGCAGCTATTCTTTAAATAGAAAAGGGGGTCCTCCAATAGGAGTAGAGACTCAGCACTGTGGGGTGAGAGTGGAGAGGAGAGACTCTGGCCACCGTTTTCTTGGCCTGTCACCTTGCATCCCTCGCTCAGCAAAACTAAGCTTCAAGGTAAAGCAGGATCCCACCCCTCGGAGAGCAGCCAAGCTCTTAACTATTTTCACACCAGCAAGACCTTCTGGCAGGGGTGGGGTCTCGGCCCCCTGCCCTAAGCTGCTTATTCAAGTCTTCATGCCAGCCCCATGGCACTCCGTACCCTCCCTTGAGGTGTTCTCAAAACAGATTTCTCCCATCTTATCATACGCCCAGTGCTCTCTTAGCACTTTCTAGGGACTGGTCCCCCATAGCACCCATCGGTGCACCCACTCCTTTTAGTGTGAGGAGAGTAGGTCAGCCAGTTTCCAACTACTGTCACCCAAGCGTTTGCCCCTTGACAAGAGTGTGGCCCCTGAGGATGAGAGGTAACCTTCTCCGGCCTAGAGGTCCACACAGATCTCTGGCACCACAAACGTCAGAACACCTAAGGGCTTGGACACAAAGACAATGGAATATACAGTCATAGTTGAACCATACTATAGTGCAAAAAGTAAAAAATAGTAATTCAGTGTTTATCAAGCTTTCCGTGAAGGCTGACAGCTGTTGGGGTGGGGGGAGGGGGAGGGGATTGAGCAAAAAAGAAAAAAAGAGAGAGAAAAACTCATGGACACAGACAACAGTGTGGTGACTGCCAGGAGGCGGGGCGGAGGGAGGTGAGGAGGGTGTGGGGGCACAAATGGTGACGGAAGGAGACTTGACTTGGGGTGGTGAACACACAATACAGTGTACAGATGATGTGTTGCAGAATTACGTACCTGAAACGTATATTTTGTTAACCAGTGTCACCCCAATAATTCAATAAAAAGAAACACATGTTCGCTCCCCCTGGTAATTAAACACACAAATGAAAGTTTAGCGCAGCACCCGTTTTTGCTGGTGCAATGAGAAGGGGAAAACCTGCAACGGGCCGCGACTGATGCTGTGCGGCTGGCATCATCGGGTATGATTAGGGACCCTGGGAATGTATCTCCCCCTTAGGAAATCCGTTCGGTTCAATATATCAAAAGCGTTAGAAAGTTCTGCTGTTAATGAGTGCTATTTTAGCTATCCAGCCGATATTACTATGATTCTATTGTGTGCCACGCATCGGGCCGGGCGCCGCTGCAGTGAGCAGACAGCGGTGTGGGTCTCGACCCCGGGGATGGCTGCACCCACCCGGGAACCAGTGCTTGGGGGCTTCGTGCATATGAGAGAGAAACAAATACTGTCCTTGTCCAGGCCACTGCTGCTTCAGGTGTTTCTGTCACTCGTGGCTGAACCTGCCCCTATGCATGTAAAGGGTCCATCAGCTTTCACCAGCTGGTAACTGGTTCTTACCAGAGTATTAGGCCAGATCATCAAAACACAGTGAGAATGTGGAGGGAAGTGGAGGGCTGAGTAGAGGGCTGAGAAATTGTCACTGTGGAAAGGGAGTGTGATCTTACCAGCAACACCCTGTAAAACATCCGCATAGTGACAAGTTCTTTCACAAGTTTGCAGAAATAGAAACTTAAAGAATCCGATTTTTAAATTCCCTGAACGAATGAAGATGTGCATCACAACATTATTTATTATTTAAAAAAAAAATTCAGAAATTACATAAATGTCACATAGCAAGAGAAGAGTTATATCTCACCCTATTTTTTAAATAATTGTTAGGAAAAGTAAACAGCAACAGACAAAATAAACATAGTATGTAATGTCATGCTTACATTTATTTTATTGAAACAGTGGAATATGAAATAATACATACACTATGATTACAACTATGCATGGAAAAAAGTTGGAGAAAGTATCAAATTACTAGTAATAGAGTTTAAATTCCCTCAATTTTGTTGTGTTAATGTTTAAAACCATTATTTCAAACCCAGCATGTGAGACTCACCTCCTTGAGTAGGGAACAACCTCTACAAGGCGAAAGGTGTGTGTCTCTCTCTGGGACCCAGAGCAGCTGCCACGGCACAGGTACCTTGCCTCACAGTCGGCTGTGCTGAACATGCCCGAGATTCCACCACGACTGGGGAAGAACATCCCTCTCTTCAACCAGTCGTGGGGTTTTCTCTGAGTCACAGGGCCTCTCACCAGATGGTGAGCATACAGTATGTGCGTTTTGCTCTTTACATGGGTGCTGTGCCCCTTCCACTCCTCCCGTGGGCATGGGGCTTCTTCTGGTGGAGCCAGAACCCAACCCCGATGATGTCATTTTCCCACATACAAGAGACCAGCCATGACATCACAGGGGAACAGGTTCTTTAAGGGCGTGGAATGACACTTCAGACTAAAGGAAGTGCAAGGACAGTGTTTACTTGAATGAGTAACCTCCATTCACTGCCACATATGGGTCTCACTATTTCTTTATTTGTTCACTTTGATATTTATTGACTGCTGGCTCCCTGCCAGGCACTGTGCTAGGTGAGAGAGAGACAGTGCTGAGCAGGCCTGGCACAGCTCGTGCACCTTACAGTCTGATGGGAGCGGGGTAAAGAGGTACTTATAATACTGTGGATTGTCTTATGGGCGCAGGATGCCATGGGAACAGGCAGCAGCGGCAAAATAATCAGTTAGATGGAAACAATAATTCATCATTTGGAAACTGACTTAGTGCTGCAGCTGAGTAAGTGAGTGGGAGATGGTGAGTGGTAAGTGCAGAGAGGCAGGCTAGCCGGGGCCAGGCAGAGCCAGGTCAGACGTTTAGCTGGAGATTTCTAGTACAGGTAAGGGAAGAGAAATGTCAGCCACTTCCTACTCAAGATGAGCTTTTCATTAATACTGAAATTTAGATAATATTTATGTTATAACAAAATATGGACACAAATGGACATTCTGGTTACATTTAGGAGACAGTAATAAGAATTATAAAAATTAGCCCTGGCTGGTGTGGCTCAGTGGGTTGGGAACCATCCCACAAATTGAAAGGTCGCCAGTTCAATTCCCAGTCTTGGCACATGCCTGGGTTTCAGGCCAGGTCCTGGGTTGGGGGGTGTGCAGGAGGCAGCCAATTAGTGTTTCTCTTGCACATTGGTGTTTCTCTCCTTCTCTTTCTCCCTCCCTTCCCCTCTCTATAAATAAATAAAATCTTTTTAAAAAAAGAATTATAAAAATTAATTGCAGCCCTGGCTGGTGTGGCTCAGTGGATTGAGTGTCAGCCTGCAAACAGGTTACCAGTTTGATCCCCAGTCAGAGAACATGCCTGGGTTGCAGGCCGGGTCCCCAGTTGGAGGTGTGTGAGAGGCAACCGATCAGTATTTCTCTCATGCATCGATTTTCTTCTCCCTCTCTGTCTCCCTCGCTCCCCCTCTCTCTAAAAAGAAATCATTGCAAATTAATCTATTACATATATATAGAGATGCTTTGGATAGTGTATATATTTGGATATAACCAATATTTTGCTTTGACTGCCTCCTGATGAAACCTATAGATGCTTTTACCAGAAAAATCCACACATTAACATGCATCCACACACACACCAAGTTCTGCACACATCATATCTGCCTAACTTTCAAAGGAATGTTAACGACATGTGTTTATCTAGGCATATATTACATGTACTTTTAGGCCTTTCCACAATGGGTGTCTGAGACACCAAACTCTGAACTCTGCATTCACTACGTAAGTCCAATGTGTGAATAAACTCTCTTCCTTATGAAAACAAAAACAAAACCCTCTGATAAAGGTGAATAATGCCCCCCCACCATGGGCAATTAGAAAGTACAAGAAAAAAAATGAGTAATCGTAATACAGGGTGGGGCAAAAGTAGGTTTATGGTTGTTTGTATGAAAAGTAAGACAATACTAAACTGCATTATTTACTCACAACTGCAGGCCTACTTCTGCCCACCCCCCATCTACTACTTAGTTTTAAAATAAACAATCTCTACATGCTGTGAAAACATAAATAGTGATTGTTTTCCATTGTAAGCCTTTTGGAAATATTTGGATTTTTAAAGCACATACTTGCATTATCTAAGTTTTAAAAAATTTCTGTTAACTCTTCCCAGCCCACGCCCTCTATGCCTGTCTTCTTGTTCAGATTTTGTTTCATATATATATCAATAAGAATTTACTTTCCTTAAAAGATTGATCCCATGCCTTTCTTATTAACTTTTTAAGAAGGATTTTGATAATTACTTTAAAAAGTATATCTCACTGGCTGCTCTAAGAAAAATAAATCGGAGAAGGGCAATAGTCAGTGACTTTACCTTCCATTTGCCACTAGGGCAGATAATACCACACAGCCCTCGTGGTGTGTTTCTAGGGATCCAGTTTCTGAGAAAGAATATTTTTTAAAATTGAAGCAACAGCCTAGACATTGTGTAAAATAGCACACATGGTCAGCCTGTGGGGTCTCGGTGATAACCTGTTTTCTTCCTTGTTTATTAAAAAGAAAAAAAAGAACCCTTTCACTCTGTACAGAGAAAAGCCACAAAGCAAAGCCAGATGCAGAACCAGCTTAAGCTCTGGTGCGGCCCCAGAACGACGAGATGACAAACCCATCAGAGGCTTGGAGCACAGGGACAGCCCTGGAGTGTAGAGCAAGTTCAGACAGCCCCAAGACTCCCCAAAGCTCTCTGCAGCTGCTGGGGTGGTGGGGCGGGGGCTGGCACAGGGACTAGGGAGCTGGTCTGAACCAAGCGCCTTGAGAATGAGTAAGCCTAGGTCAAAATAGGATCTAGAGGACACAGAGGGACAGGTCAGATCTCCAACAAGTGAGTAGCGAGTCTTTCCTGGGGTGGGAGGGCATCCACCTCTTCAGGAGCAGGCTCTACAGTCACCCGTACATGTCCACATCTGAAAGACACTTGTGTCAGATCGTGCCAAAGACAGTGATATTTCCTCTCCTGTGGCCCAGCCCTTCCCTGGAGCTCTGCAAAGCACAGCCACAGTCACTGTCTTATTCTGACAAGGCACCTTCCACATTAACCAAGACAAATTACAAGCACCGCTGAACCACACCGCAGTGAAGAAGGTATATGCGAAGGGAAGGGTGGGAGACCAGCAACACACAGGCGTGCTTCCTGTCGGGCAAACTCAGCTGGGGATGTGGGGACGATCCCAGTTTTAAAGGACACAGAGTATTCTCCTTCTCAAACAGATCCACCAAAAGTTCCTTTAAATAAAACATCTCCGCCCTGGCTGGTGCAGGTCAATGGATTGAGCGCCGGCCTGCAAACCAAAGGGTCGCTGATTCGATTTCCAGTCTAGGGCATGTGCCTGGGTTGCAGGTCAGGTCCCCAGTGTGGGGGGCGGGCGAGAGGCAACCACACACTGATGTTTCTCTCCCTCTTTTTCTCCCTCCTTTCCCCTCTGTCTAAAAATAGATAAATAAAATCTTTAAAAATAAATAAATAAATAAAACATTTCCATGGAGCATTTGAATAAGATTGTTTTATGAAGTCTGTGCTGACTCATATCTTTTCAAGAACATCTACCTACTTTGACCATAGGCATCTCAACTTCCGGGGGAACGGCCCCTCTCTTGGGCCTGCGATAGGTCTTTCCTGGTGTAGCCAAGTGTCTCTGCTTCTCTTCCTTTGCCCTTCTCTCTTCCTGCCTAAACATAGGACCTCACCAAGAGTGCTTCTTTGGGGACTTCTTGCATCTTTGTTCTTTCTCCTCAATTGAGTGACTGTCTCCACTTCCTTTAATTGTCTCCTCGGTGCTGTTAATAGCTGACGACCACCAGTATGTGCCAGCCTCTGTACCAATCTCTAATTTCATCCTCACAACAGTCGTATGGAGTAGACACTATTAATATCCCCACTTTTATACATGGGAAAACTGAGACTTGTGGTGAGGGTCAAGGGTTGAAGTAACTGCCTAAGGTGCCAGCTAGTAAAGGGCAGACCTGGGATTTGAACCTGGTTGGTCCACCTCAGAGACTCAGCTGGTAACGGATGACACTTCTGCACTTCACGCAATCCCGTGCACCGTCTCACCTGGACACCCCTTCCAGGGGCTGGAGCTGTCTCCATCAACCCCTCTAACCCAGAATGCTGACCACCAGTCATCAGAGAATACTCAATGACATGTTTGCACAGGTTGTTTACACACTGAAATACTTCCAAACCCTGCCACCTGGCACCCTGTCCCCTCCCCAGCTCATCCCCTCCAAGACTTCCTCGAATTCAGCAACCCCAGCACGGTGCTGGGGGCTAAGGGACTGGGGTCTGTGTGATAACTTGTTTTCTTCTTTGTTCATTAAAAAAACAAAGAAGGGCTTCAGGATGCTGTTAGCCTTGGTCCTTACCATTGCTACCCCCAGGGTTGGATACTGTTCATATCGCTTCTGCCTCCCCCGCTCCTTCTCTCCCCACAAACCAGCTCCTCTTCTTAACTTCCTTATTTCTGGGCCCGAAACTCATTCTCAGATGCACCTAACAGGGCTCCTCCTTTCCTCTTCCCTACTGCTCACCTTCAACAGGCAGCCTCGTCCTGTGGCTTTGACCTCTTCCGCTGTCTGCGGCTCATCCCACCTGTCTCATCTCTTCCCCCTCCTTATGTTCTCGACCCTGGAACAGATTCCTTCAACTCCTGGCCCAGCTTCCTAGGGCCCAGCCGGATTCTTCCTACTCCCTGCCCCTTCCTCTTCCATTCTGGAGGCCAGGTATTAAAGGACAAAGCTTCACTTCCTCATGAGAAATCCACCTCCTAACCAAGGTGGTGGTCTTACCCTGCAACGTCCTCTTAGAGCGCCTTATACAGAGAAGGTAATTCATGCATATGCATTAAATACAGTCCACTGATATCCATTTACATTTCCAAACTTTCCTACCTTATCCAATCACAGCCCTCTCGTAAAGGTCATTGCCAGCCTCTCAGTACTCTCAACAGCCTTGCCTCCCTACCGCCTGAGAGTGTGAGAGCCTCAGAGGCAGCCCCTGAGGTCCCCAACAGTTTCCCTTCTGCCCATCTCTTCCCAAGTCCTGGCTGACTGTCCCCATCTGCCTGACTCCTAAGCATCCAATGCAAGGCACTACGGCAGGCGCTGAGGGCCCGGCTGATGGTGACGCCTGGCTGGGAGCTCATGGTTAGAGCTGGAGGAGAAAGATATATTCATATGAAGGTCCAGTGGTGACCCACTAACTTCCTGTGGCACTGCCATGGAAGACAAGACAGGCAGACAGCTATGCTGGGACAGACACTCTTGCTGCGTGCCTCCCTCCTTGAGGCACTCACTGAGCATTTGATCCATGGAGTTCAGCTGAACTATCTAACAGCTCAAGGACCGTGAGGATGTTGCTTAACCTCTCTGCCACTCACTTTCCTGGTCTGTAAAATGCGATAGTAAGTAAGCTACCTCCACAGGGTAGTTGTGAGGCTTAAATGAGTAGTGTGGGTGAAGCATTTAAAACAGGCTTTCCACAGACTCTGTGCACAGTGATATTACCTATTATCGTTTTTATTATTTGACATAAAGCATCACAGGAAATTAGAGATGGAAATAACCTTTGCAAACTATCTCTCAGGATCTCAGATACCTTCTGAAAGTAGAAGCCCAGAAAGTTCTCTCCCCCAGACCATTACCTAGGCAAAGTCCCAACCAGACCTCATGTCTATCCCCTCCCCTAACCACTCCTGCAAGTGTGCATCAGGAGCAGTTGGGGGTTGCCTTCCCATGGAAGCCCCCTGAGGGAGCCCGGGAGCCCTCTGAGGACGGAGGCTGCAGCTCTTTGCGCACTGCACGAGCTGCCGGCCTCACAGACCCACTTTACTCATTCAGCAACTATTTGCAGAACGCCCTTGTACAGCCACCTGTGTAAGGAAGGGGAAGTGGCACCGAAAGCCAGCACAGCTCCTGACCCAAGGTGCTCACGTATTTGTAAGCCCCAAATTCAAAACCATAAACTAACAAACGCAGAGAAGGACCAGAATGTGTGCCAGGTGAACTGGTGACCGAGCCTGTCGGGTGCTATCAAGAAAGCTTTCCCCGAAGAGGTAACAGCTGAGTGAAGATCTGAAAACTGGCTGCCTCACTTCCGGGGTGGAAGGCTGGAGGCCAGTCTCTCTGCCCTGCTTTTTCCACAATGCCCTTCGTGGGACCCAGAAGTCTTATATTCCACCTGAACAGGCCTCCTTGCAGGGCGAGCTCTGAGGTCATTCAACCTCCCCGTGAATGAAGCTCCCCAGCCCTGCACCCCACAGGTAGGCAGTGTCCCAAGAGAACCTCAAAAACCCCAGGAAAAGGGACTTCACAAGTCAGGGTATAAACTGTCCTTGAGGCCACACAGCCAGGTTTCCCCACCCAGCAGCCCATGCCCATGACAGGGTACAGGGAGCTGTGAAGCTAAATGGAGGGCAAGCAGGGTCCCAAGTAAGGAGTTGGGGCCACTTGGCAGCTGAAGGTCAACTTTGAGGTGTGCGGACTTCCTGCTCCTGCCTTGAAGGAATGAGAGTATTTCCTCTAAGTGAGGGGACACACACCTTTAAGGGGTGCCTGGGGAGTAAGAAGGCTGGACAGAGGAGGGCGGGGGCAGGCAGACCTGCTGCCTCCTGCCTGGGCTGGTCCTGCTGGGCTTGGATGCCCCCACCAGCTCATAGAGTCTCACAGACATCGGCCTCCCTCTGGGCCGGGGCCAAGGCCTGGGGAGGGGGCTCATGAAACAGGGCTACAGGATGGGACAAAGCTTCTGCAAGAGAACCTGTCTAGGGTCTGCAGGGGAAAGTCGGAGCTAACGTGGCTCTGACAGGCTACACGTTTCTGCGGACCTGGAAAAGACCACCCCCAGGTGATGACTGCCGCTGTCAGCCTGGCGAAGTTCACTCCTGGTCCCCGACCCCAGCTTCCCCCAAATCCGCTCACAGCCTCCACGGCCATTAGCGATTCTCCCGCTGGGTCGCTCCTCCCTTTGGGACTCGGTTTCATCTGTGAGATGAGGGGTGGATGCCCCAACTCTTTGGAGCTCAGCTACACCCTTCCGCGGGAGTACGTGTCGCTGGGGTATCGGCGGCAAAGGCGGGGACCCGGGAACCGGACTCGGGGACTTGCGGGCGCGCTGCGGGCTGGGGACCGCGGCAGAGTGGGAACCGCAACCGAGTGTCCGCTCCGGCTCTGCCCCTTAGCAGCGGGACCGGCGCGCGGTACTAAGTGCCGGAGAGGCACGGAGCCGCCCGTCCGCCCCGCGGACTTACCCAGAAGTTCCCCTTGAACAGTGAGCCCGTCATTGCCGGCGCTTCGGCGGGTGCGAGGGAGAGCGGAACACCAACGGTGCGCGCCGAGAAGCCTGGCGGTGACTGCCCTCTGTTCGCAGCCCAAGTTCGAAGGCGCACCGCCCGCCGTGAGGTCCGCCGGGTCCTAAACCACGCCCCATAGTGCCCGCCCCGTCCTAAACCACGCCCCGTAGTGCCGGACGCGTCTGCGCGCTCTGCCTCCCACCTGGCACGGACCTGACCCTGACCTAGACCGGTCAATGAGGGAGCCGCAACACCTCCTCCTTAGGGAAGCGTCGAGTAATTGGAAGGAACTGGTCCAGTCACCTGCCCGAATTCGGCCCCGTTCCTGCCCACAAGCCCCCTCCTCCCTCGACCGTATTCCTCGCAGAGAAATCGAGGCTCCGCGGTGCGGCGGCGGAGACCCCGCCGAAGCAGAAGCCGGTTGCATGAACCAAGGGTCAGCGGGACAAAGCCTGAGGACTGACAGTGTTCGCGTGATGGGTAGACGCTTTGGCGAGTCGTGTTCACGACCCCAGGTGTCTCGCTCCAGATCAGCCAACCCCTGGGCTATGTTTTAGTCCAAAAATCATGGAAAGGTCATTTATACTTCCCCCCCCTTGACTCTAGGTCCCTGGTGGCATCCTTACAGGGAGCCCAGGAGCCCAGCTCCTCACCGACCCTTTCCCATTCTCGACCCAAGACTGTCTCCACCAGTCCTACTCCAGAAGTAGGAGCCCAGAGCTTCCTTCCGCTTCTTCCTCTCAGAACATAACACCTCCATGAAAACAGTCCCAGGGCAAGTCGGACCCATCCTTGCTTTGTAGCAATACAGCCCTCCGGGACAAGGTACTGCCCTATGCTCCGAGTCAAACTGAAGCCCAGAGGCTGAATAGCCGGAGATCACAGCGTATTAACCCTTTCTGTACAAGCGCTCTTTCCACCGCGACACTCCCGCTGTACGAGGTGAGCCATTGTATGGGCGCCGGATATTTCCGGCGCTCATCCACACAGGTCTTCAGATGGGCGCCGGATATATCCGGCACCCGTATGGAAAGGGTTAAAGGAATGGAGAGCTCGGTTAGAGCACTGCCCTTGTAAAGAGCCGAAGATACACGTCACTGCTGGGGCAGATCTACTCGAGGAGAGGATGAAGGTCAAGGGTACAAAGACTGAGCGCACAACTCCAAACCTGGAGAGGCAAGCGTTTGCCTATTGAGCAGGTTCCAGACAGTGAAGAGCAATGGCTGAAATGATTTTAAGGGCAGCTAAAAGGTTCTGCTTGGTAATGCCACCCCCAGTCCCACAACAAGGACGGAAAGGTGGCCTCCAAGCCCTGGGTGACTTCAAGGGCACGCATCCGTTTATCTGGTGTTCCTTTAGAAAAGCAGTTAGGTTAGAGGGGAAGCCTGGCAGCACCATCAGGAGGCAGCAGAGATGGGGAAGGCACCAGGAAGACAGGCTAAACTTTGGCAGGAGGGGTAAGAATTACTGCAAACAGGGGAGATGAAAGAAGCTGAAAGACTAAGACTTTTCCTGGATGTTTTGAAGATTTTGGGACAAATACTTTAGATACAATTCCAATTGTCTAAGTTTCAATTTTTAAATACACATCTATTTTTTCAAGTCTTACGAGCTTTCGTGGTACACTGCTGGATTTTCGAGGCTCAGGTTTCATTTTAACACTCTTCCACCACCTGGTGGCAAGATTGCAAACTGCAAATATTTGTTGAAGCAGCTGGAAAGTATTCGTTTCTCAAACATTTATCAAGCTTATCACCTGGACAGGTGTTTTAAGTAAAAAGACAAGTACAGCTGGCTCATTGGTCTAGAGGTATGATTCTCAGTTTGGGTCCGCAAAGACAAGTAAATGTGTACTGTTTTCAAGGATGTATGACAAATTCGGGACACTTTACTAAGTTAAATTAACACTATTACAGCAATTATGAAATAATGAATTTCAATGGTCAATAAAGATAACCCATTAACATTTTGGCATACTCTCTTCCAATAATATACATTTGCACGGTTAAGTTCTTACTGTACATAAAATGTGGACTCTCGTTTTTTTAACTTAGTATTTCTTAAGTCCTTAAATGAATCTTTCCTAGCAAAAATTTTGATAGCACAGTGCGGCCCAAAACAGACACTCTTGCAGGTAAAATCAAAAATCTTTGTGAAGAGAAATTTGGCCAGGTCATCAAAATTTTACAAGCACCTACCTTTTGACCCAGCATTTCCATGTTGAAGACTTTACCCTCCAAATATATTTACTCCTTGTGCAAAGTGAAATGTGTATGCGGTTACCCACAGCAGTACCACATGGTACCTACCTGCGTGGTGGTGTACTTCGACAACGAAATCACACTAAAGCGCGAAACATAAGCAAGCTACTTGTGTGTCACTATGGAACCATCGTCGTGTATGTCTGGATGAGGGAAAGGACACACACAATTTTACATCTCCTCGGAGGGGACGGGGCTGGAGAACGTGGAAGGGAAGGAGACCAACTTTTCACTTCATGCCAACGTAGGCCTCTGAATTTGAATGCGTTTATTACAAACCCCAAATTATTAAAGCTCAAATATTTTAATTTTTGCATCATTTCCCATCAGGTGGGTACACTGATACTTGCTTAGCATTTCCCTGAAGTTTTTAGAAGTATTACTATGAGGAATATCTTTTATATATTATATAAATCTTTGTTAAAGTTTCTCGTGGTGGAACTTACAAGTCAAAGAATATAAACATCTTTAAGGTTGTTGAAATATAGTGCCAAACTGCTTTCCAGGAAAGTTGGATCTGTGTATATTCTCAGCAATGGAGGGAGAGGGTTTCCCCGGAGGTATTCAGGGGTCTTTTCATTGAAATGGACTAAATAGCGGTGGGCAGCAAAAGAAACAAACACCCACTAAAACCACATTTCCTTTTATGCTTTCCAAACCCTGGTGTCTACGCCCCTTCCCCCGTCCATCCAGCCTATCATCAGGTTACTCTTAACCCTTCTCCCTCAAAACCTTGCTTCCCTTATGTCTCTCCTCACAAAGCCACCAACTGCCCCTATTGCCTGTCAGAATTAAATCCCAAAAGCCCCTGCCTGTCCTTCAGATGACCTTCCCATCCCACTCCCCAGCTTCCTACCCGTCTCCCCCACCATGCCAGTTTGCCGCTTCTCTGCCCTGCCACCCCATCCTAGCGCAAGCTCCGCAGCCTGCCTGGGTCACACTTCCTCCTGGGCAAGTACGACCTCATCACCATTCCATGCCTTCTCCAACCCTGTCCAGCCACTTAAAATTCTAGAGCTTGTCGATTTTACCAAACTAGCCCTTAATATGACACATGCTTATGCTTCTCTTTAATTTCTATTCTTGGATGTTACCTCCCCAAGAAGATTGCAAAAACACTTCAAGAACGGTATTTTCTCGTGTATTCCCATGGATTAGATAATGATGGAGCCAACCAGAGAACTCCAATGAACTCTCTGATCCTAACAGCAACACGTTTTTACTTCAGTTCCCCTGGTCTCATCCCCCTCCTCCAGGAAGCAGGGGTAAACCTGGCAAGGGGTACTGACCAACTAGCGGAAGTCAGAGGGGACCCCAGGACCAGAACCTGGCCAAGCAGAGGCTGTGGTCTGAAACCACCAGAGGGCAGGAAAGGAACAAGCTGTTGTTTAATTTGCCAATCAGCCCTAGCTGGCATGGCTCAGTGGGTTGGGCGTCATCCTGCAAACCAAAAGGTTGCCACTTCAATTCCTAGTCAGGGCACATGCCTGGGTTGCAGGCTGTGCTCTGCCTCCATCAGGGCGCTGGCAGAAGGCAATCTGTCAATGATTCCCTCCGTCCCTTTAAAAAAGTAAATTTGCCAAGCAATGTCAAAAAGTGAAGACTGGATTTTGTCACTGAGGTTAGAAGCTGAGCAGACTGAAGAATGGAACAGAGGGTCAGGACAGGACAGGAATAGAGTACACAGGAAAAACATTCAGGAGGCTTCCACGCCCAAAGATTAGCTGTGTGGTGGTTGAAGAGGCCTGCCCTAGATCAAAACAAGAATTACAGTGGGTCCTATCAAAATCTGAATTTTCACAGGTGAAAGTGAAGGACCAATTTCTGATCAAAGTAGTTTATGATGGAAAAACTTGGGTATCTATAGTCTACTGTATATGGGGCATTTTATTTTTTTAAACAAAAGCCATAGACAGCAAATGGCAAGCCACAGAAAATTTATGGTACATTTGTCCTACAAAGGACTCATATCCAGTATGTAGAGAACTTGTAAAACAAAGCAAAACCAGAAATAACCCTGGCCACGTAGGTCCGTTGGTTAAAGCATCACCTTGTTACACCAAGGTTGTGGGTTCTATCCTGGGTCAGGACACATACAAGAATCAACCAACCCTGGCTGGTGTGGCTCAGAGGATCAAGTGCTGGCCCGAGAACCAAAGGGTCATCAGTTCGATTCCCAATCAGGGCACATGCCTGGGTTGTGGGTCAGGTCCCCAGTTGGGCGCACGAGAGGCAACCACACATTAATGTTTCTTTCCCTCTTTCTCCCTCCAAAAGTAAATAAATAAAATCTTAAAAAAAGAATCAACCAATGAACGCATAAGTAGCACAATAAATCAATGTTTCTCTCTCTTAAAAAACCAGGACTGTTTCTAGGATTGGAGCAAGAAGATACACAAGGTAAGCATGGAGCATCCTGTAGTTCCAGCACACACCTACACACACAAAACTGGGGTGCATCAAAAGAACACAGGGGCCAACTGAAAGAGCCCACACTGGCCAGAACAGGAATAATTTGAGTAACAAAATATTGGATCTGGTATGAGATCCCAATGGAATTCAAAATATAAGATGTTCTAAAGGACTAGTTGACTCCTCAATAAAAAGATCAAAAATTCTAGATTTAAATAATTTTTAAAATAGACAAAGCAGTTAATACACATTTTGGGTTCTGGTTAAACAAATTACTATTATAAAAAACACGACATACCTGAGGAAATTTCAAAACAATTTGCATATTATTAATATTAATTTTCTCAGACATCCCCCATTGACAGGCCACGGAAGGGCCATTAGACAGAGTATTTAGGCACACCTGGTGAGGTCTATTTCACTAGTCTGTGAGTGACTAATAAAACACTTGAATCTCACTCAGAATTTGTTTCTCCTCATTCACTGTTGCAATAGGGTGGGCTGGGCTCTAGCTCAGCGGAAACTACAAGGGAAAAGGGCCAAATAGGACACAGGTATCATGACGAACAGGTTAAGTGTGGGGTAGGGAGACCATGTAATAACTGGAATTTAAAAGAATGGATCTGCATATGGAAAAGGAAAATAAAAAAAAAAAGGCTCCTGCCCTCTACACAAAACTGTAACTGCAGGAGGACTGAAGTGGTCAATCGTGTGTCACCCTGGCTGGGCTGCAGTGCCATTTTTGGTCAAACACCGGCCCAGGTGCGGCTGTGCAGACTCTTAGACATGACTGACCCTAAAATTATCGGTAGACTCTCAGTAAAGCTCACTGCTCTCCATACTGCAGGCAGGGCTAAGCCGTTAAGAGAAAAACCTGAGAGAAAGGGACTCCACCTCCAGGCACACCTCCTCCTGGGTCTCCACCCTAGCAGCTCCCCCCAGTGGAATGTGCTGCCTCCATGTATATACCCTCTCTATGCACACCCTCTTCCTTGTAGTTCCCTGGAGGACCCTATGACGTGGATTAATCTCTTCATGATAAAAGCAAACCTTCAAAACTCTTAGTAGGAAATAGTTATCTTTGACACTACCAAGTAAAGATTTCCTAAGACCAAAAATACTAACCATAAAAACTGACTGACTTCATCACATTATAATTAGGAGCTGCTTATTATACAAAGTATGTTAACAAGTGACACAGTAAGACACAGACAAGCAGTCACAATTCTAGTCATTCTGATATCCTTTCTCAAGTTTTGTCCCAATCTTTCATACTTCACTTAAGCATTTTTAAAATTTCCTTGAAAATTTCCAGTGTCCTATTCTTTTCTTCTTTACAATACCTTTTTATACACAGAAGCCAGTGAGGCTACTCAACATTATTAAATGTGACTTTGCCACATATATCCAATTATCCAGTTAATGAATTTCTCTTTAGTCAATTACACAGCACTCTAAAATCTGGTAAAGAACTTAGCTGTGATTTACCAGGTAAGCCCACTTAGACTGCAAATCAAGTAAAGTAAGCTACAAAGCATGTTTACCAATTCCTCAAAGTAATCTCAGTTCTTTTTAAAGAATCACTCAAACTACAGAAAACCACCAAACAATGTGGAACCTTTATTTTTAAGGTGATTTCTGTACATCTGGAGTATGACAGTAATCCTTTTACAAATGGAACTGATTACTAGAAGAAACGACGACAACACCCAACTGGTATTTCACGTGAATCCATAGGAGTTTAAGCTTCAAATCCAGCCAAGAAGTTTGTTACAATCTCTTTCAGCTTTGCATCTGACTGTTCTGAAATCTTTCCGTCAGCCCTATGTGGACATAAAAGCATATCATCAGTCCTGACATGGGCAAAAATTCAACAACTAGGCTTACTACAAAATATAAAAGAATTTCAGCAAAACTTTTTATCGTAACACTCACAAAAAGAGGCCATCAATCGTGCTCATACCTGATAGTGCCCAACAGAGCTTGGTGCTGGCTGATAACATGAGACAGGAAAGCATTCTCAAACTTTGTGATCTTACTGGGCTCCAGTTTATCAAGGTAGCCCCGCACACCAGCATAAATAACAGCCACTTGTTCTTCAATAGCCATGGGTGCTGGGAAAAAAAGGTGCCAGTGAGTTGTTAAAGTAAATGCCATGTGACCAAAGTCAGAGACACTTTCTTTTTCCTGCATTCACATGTCTCTACGTATCACTTATTCTCCTGTTCTCAGTGAGAAACAGCATTCTACTTCCCTCCCCAAGAAATATTTCTTACACTTGCAAGCCCCAAGTGTAATATATGGGCACAGTCCATGAGCACTGTTTTGGGTATAAATAATTTGCTGAAATTTTGTAACATAAATGCATACTAACATTCTTTCAAATTTGCCAAATTCTGCACTCATAAAGTAGGGTGAGGGAGGGGGTAAGAGCATCTATTAAGTCCTAATTCCCCCAAAGAAAGGTACTGAATATATTTAATAAGTTTTGCTAGTTACTAAGTTTGTAGCATTTACATTTAATTAAGGACTGTACTTTAAATAAAATAGACATCAATTACATTCAAAAGGCAGCACCTCTGATGGAAGATAACAGCACGTATTACAGCTGATAGGAAGCTACGTGATATTCCCACACAGCAGGAACCTGACCAAATGAAAGGAACTCACAATACTGTCCTTGCTTCAGCAACTCAGTCAGACGCACACCACGACTCAGGAGCTGTTGAGTGGCAGCATCAAGGTCAGAACCGAACTGAGCAAAAGCAGCAACTTCACGATACTGAGCCAATTCCAGCTTCATGGTACCTGCCACCTGAAACACAGAGCTGGTTAACCTCCAATACAAAAAAGCTTAACTCACTGACACAGAACACTACACACTTTGATCTTCACCTACTGGTGCCCACCCATCAAAGTGATGCAAATTACCTGCTTCATGGCCCTGGTCTGGGCAGCAGATCCGACACGGGACACAGACAAACCAACGTTAATGGCAGGGCGAATACCTTTGTAGAACAATTCTGTTTCCAAGAAGATCTGCAATTTAAGAAGCACACACATGATAGCAAACAAAGTCAACATTTCAAAATTAAGATACTGCCAAAAACTAAAGCCCAAAAATATTAAGAATGCTAAATGATTTCTATGGTAAAGAGCCCCTCAAATCTCTCACAACCCAAATCAACCTACATATTTCACTGCTAAGACTAGGAGATGTACATGACATGAAAAGAGTAACCTATTTTATTGAAACATGTACAAGTCAAGTGATACGATCTTTGGAATTGGTTAAAACTCCCCGGGGGAAGAAGAGTAGTGGGTATAAATGAAGCAAGAACGCAGTACTCTGTGCCGTGAACTGACAAAGGGGTGAGAGATATACGGGGTTCTGCTACACTACCTTCCTTGGTTTTGCATACATTTGAAATTTTCTGTAATAAAAAAGCAAAAGGCTTTTAACAAAATCAGTTCACTGTCACTAGTTTCAACAAATGCCTTGGAATCATCCTTTCACATTTATAGTAAGCATAAAATACTACCTGTCCGTCAGTGATGGAAATGACATTCGTTGGAATGTAAGCAGACACATCCCCAGCTTGTGTTTCTATGACTGGTAAAGCAGTCAAGGAGCCACCACCAAAGGTGTCATTCATTTTGGCCGCCCTCTCCAGCAGACGGGAGTGCAGGTAGAACACGTCACCAGGGTAGGCCTCGCGACCAGGGGGCCGGCGCAGCAGCAAAGACATCTGACGATAAGCAACAGCCTGGAGTACAGAAAAGGGTTGTGAAATTCACCTGTTAAACTCCACATTCATCACCTTTCCCTGTGGTACAAACATACAAACCGAGTTTAAAAATACATTTCTTTTACCTGTTTGGATAAGTCATCATAGATGATCAAAGCATGTTTGCCATTATCCCTAAAATATTCTCCCATAGAACAGCCAGAATAAGGAGCCAGGTACTGCAGTGGGGCAGCATCAGAAGCGGTAGCTGACACCACAATGGTGTACTTCATGGCATCTGAGAAGAAAACAGATTTTAAGGTTTACAAGGTTGCCAATAATGTGATTCTAAAATTAGAGGCTACTGTAATTACAATGATCTAAGTGCTTTTACTAAGTGATTTACTATTAAGATTAATCAGCCTTGGTCTGTGTGGCTCAGCTGGCTAGAGCATCATCCTGTAAAACTCAAGGTCACAGGTTCAATTCCCAGTCAGGGCACATCTCTGGGTTGTGGGTTTGGTTCCCATTTGAGACACCAAAGAAGCAATCCATCTACGTTTCTCTCCCTCTCTCTCCCTTTCCCCTAAAATCAATATGCATATTTAAAGAAAATTAATCAAACAGCTTCTACTTTAAGAAACTGATTAAAACCTTAAAATTTATTGTTTTATGCTATTTTTACATATTGTTTTGTTTTACCTATTGTTTATACTACTGAAAGTTCATTAGGGAGTAATTAAAATCAGCCTCTGTTAAGGAGACACTGTCCTAGGATCAGCTGCTGTAGGAGTCCCAGGTGACAGCAATGGGACTAAAGCCCTTCAATACCTGCATCTGTAAGTCTCTTCACCAGCTGGGCAACAGTGGATCTCTTCTGGCCAATAGCAACGTAGATACAGTACAGCTTCTTCTTTTCGTCAGTTCCATCATTGAAACGCTTCTGGTTGATGATTGTGTCAATAGCAATTGATGTTTTGCTTTAAAAAGAGAGTGAACATAAATCTTACTAAATATTTCAAAGAATTTCCCAATTAAAACGTCACTACTACGACTAATCCGTGCATCACATTCTACTCTCCCCATTGCACCCAAAGCATTTACCATTTCAACACTAAAACGTCATCATTTCAGAGCCAATTTTAGTTAGAACCTTTAACAAGCTACTGAGTCTTTCTTTACCCAGTCTGTCGGTCACCAATAATCAGCTCGCGCTGACCACGGCCAATCGGCACCAAGCTATCCACAGCCTTAATGCCAGTCTGCATGGGTTCCCGCACAGAGATTCGAGGAATGATCCCAGGGGCTTTCAGGCCAACTCGCCTACGCGTCTTAGAACCGATTGAACCCTGTTAAACAATACACAGGAACCCCAGGACAATCAGTTTTGTTATCGGTGAGAAAGTACAACTACGTCTAATTGATGATAAACCTACCTTTCCATCAATGGCGTTACCAAGGGCATCTACTACACGACCCAACAGCTCCTCGCCAACGGGAACATCCACAATGGCTCCTGTTCGCTTCACGATGTCTCCTTCCTTAATTAGCTTATCATTTCCAAACACCACGACACCAACATTGTCAGGCTCCAGGTTCAGAGACATACCCTGCACGAAAGACACAATTGAACACCAAGGACGCAACCGTGAGTGGCTCTTCTCCCCACGTGCCAACACTACACATGGAAATGGCCAGGGGAAAGAAGCAGTGTTGTCCTTTACCTCTAACTCACTCTTAAGGATTTTCCCAATAAACAACCTTCTTTGGTTAAGACTTTTAAAATGCCAACATGTTCCCCTGCATGATCTTAGAATAACATTATAAACCTAACCAGCTCTTTATCACATCCTCAAAGAACACACAGAAGCAAAGAACTTGAGCATGTTAAGCTTTTGCCATCCATGTCTTTTGACTATGGCTTTTGAGCTGGGTGATGAGTATGAAATAAAGTATCATGGTCAACTGGAAATTTTAAGACATACTTGATTTACATCTTTTGATCTGTAAGAAGCTCCATAAACACTTTCATTACCTAATGAAAACCTCTACTTGTTCATAGAAAGTGAAATTAAAAGGTACAGAATCAAAATCAAACATTCACGATATAACAGAAGAACTAGGTCATCTGTCATCATTACAACCCCATTTCAAAATGCTAAGATTTTAGATTCCTAAATCATGACTAAAACCAAAGGGCTACTCCAGGACCTGAGTCTGGTCAGTAACGAAAGATCTGGAGAAGTACTTAGAATAAATAAAGAGGAGTATCACAATCGTTGGAGATGCTGAGTCTTTTAGTCTAAATCTCTGATTTCAATAGTCACCAACCCCATGTGGCTTATTAAGTCAAATTTAAAAAACTCACTCCCACCAGCCGTGTCCTACATGCACAGCGGTCTCATACGTATACTAGTCACCATACTGTAACCGCAGACACAGAGTATTTTCCTCACCACATTAAGTTCTATTGGACAGCATTATCAGCCAAGATTTTTAAAAGCTAAAAAGAAACTCAAGTTCATCAATTTCAGCCTAATCTTTCAAAGATTAAGTTCAATTTTTAGCCAAGGTTTTACAGACACTGATAAAACTTTTGGTTTATAATTAGTATTCCACATTTAGTGGCTTTCTCCATAACCATGCATTAGCCAAGAGGACCAGGACGATCTTTTCTCCTGTAGACGTAGCAGAGAATCCTACTGGCCCTGGTCCACCTAGGTGTCAGGCTCTCCTTTCCTCAGAGAACCCAGGACTCCTACAACTTTTCTTTCTCACTATACTAGCAAACCAGGCTCCACCTAACAGAAAGGACCCTGGACCACCGAAGAGCTTCTGAGAGCTACACCACTAACTCACCTCTCACCAACAGGTGTGTTTGCACTAAAAACACCAAGTCAATGACTTCGAACTTTCTACCAGAAATGAATTTAGTTGAAGATATCAAATGCTTTTGTTCAAGATGATCTTAACATCTACAAAGGACAGACCTAAGTGTCTTAAAATTTGGGTGAAGATTTACTAAGCTACATATTTAGGAGTTAATGGCTAGGATTTGTGTAATTGGTCCCCAAAGGAAAAGCACTTAAATTTATTTTCACAATCTATGACAATGACCACAAAACACTGAGGCAGACTGAGACTTAAGTTAAAAAAATCTGACATAACCTCTGACTTTCTAAATGAATGAAGACACCAATCCTAAAACAGCCAAATCTCATTTTATAATTTACCTTTAAGCCTGAAGAAAACTCTACCATTTCTTCTGCTTGAACATTCCTCAGCCCATGTACTCGGGCAATACCATCACCAATACTTAAGACACGCCCAGTCTCTTCAAGGTCAACAGAGGTATCAGCTCCAAGAATACGCTCTTCAAGAATAGAGGACATCTCAGCAGTGCCTGTTGGGAAAGGACAGTCTTATCACAAAAATATCTAGCCCCAGTATGTTTTCAAAACTTATTGCCCCAACAACACAAATACTATAGTTTTGTGATCACAATAATCAAATTATATTCTAAAATGCAATATGATTCTATTCAAAAAAACTTGACACATAGCACTATGAAAATGAATCCAGCCCTGGCTGGTGTGGCTCAATGGATTGAGTACTGGCCTGCAAACCAAAGGCCGCAGGTTCAATTCCCAGTCAGGGCACATGCCTGGGTTGCGGGCCAGGTCCCCAGTAGGGGGCACATGAGAGGCAACCACACACTGATGTTCTCTCCCTTTCTCCCTAAAAATAAAATAAATTAAAAAATGAAAAAGAAAGAAAATGAACCCAAGTGACTGAGAGAAAACTTCACAAGACAAATGTAAAACAGACAAGAAGGTAATAAAATTAAGCAATATCCTTAAAATAAATCTTTTCTATCTTGTACTCCCTTGGTTCCTATGATTACCTCCCCACTTATCTTTAGGGTTTGCAATGCGCAGATTCGCAGATTCACAGATTCATAGATTAGCAGCTACTACCCTTGAAACACACAGAGGTAAAAACTGCGGACCTTGTAACGTTTTTCAGGAGAGGACAAATCTTTCATAGATCAGGAAATCTGCCCACCCCCTGGTATGTGTGCATTCTGTTTCCACACAAGGGGACATTATCCGAACAAAGAAGCTGTAGTAACATCAGAAGAAAAGTATGTAACTAATTCATTTCACTAGAACAAGAGAACCGACAAGACAGAACTAAATGGCACACTGCAGGTTAAGAATCTGAGATTCTGTAGTAACTAAAATTGCCAGAAAAAAATTAATAGGGAAAAAAATCTGCAGCAACTATGTAACTTACTTTTCATTTGCTGAGAATGCAGTTAAGAGTGCTGCAGACTTAGAACTAACTTACCAGACTTCTGAACGCGAGTGTTGGAGGCATGGAGATTCCTTGCAGCAATGAAGGATGATCCCAAAGCATTTTTGGAGACCTATGGCAAGAATATTTTAATTTATTTATTTATTTTTAGAGAGGGGAAGAGAGGGAGAAAGAAAGAAATCCATGTGCAAGAGAAACATCAATCAGTTGCCTCCTGCATGCCCTCAACGATGGACCTGGCCTGCAACCAACCCAGGCATGTGCCTTGACTGGGAGACGGTGACCTGTCAGTTTGCAGGACGGTGACCTGTCAGTTTGCAGGACGACACCCAACCCACTGAGCCGCACCAGTCAGGGTTAAATCTGAGTTTTAAAAAGGCCTTTGTAAAACTGGCAAGCTTGAAGGCAGGTTTAGTTTGATCGAGTCATCAACTTAAATATTAATTATACTCAAATTATTATATGCTTAAAATCAGAAGACCAGCAGATAAGGAAATAACTTTTGATATGTGGAAATCTATTATGCAGTTCCTGGTAGCTGTAAGTACACGCAACGGTTAAAGTATCTTTTCCTTTAAATACATCAAGTGCTATTATTTCCACTTTAGAGATATTTCACTTGATTTGGGGAAATTGTCAGTGAGACAAACCGCTTCCTAAAAGGTGCAAATTCAATAAATAGATTACCTATTTAAAACCCAAATTTAAAAAACCAACCAAACAAACTGTCAATGTTGGAACCTGAGGCATGGCATATGCAACCACTTTTTTTAACTGCCTTCAACAAAACCTGTATCAACTCCGGACCCCTCCTTCTCCAAAGTTTAATACTGTGACTGGCCGGTCCATTCTGATGTTTCCACAGAACCTGGATGAAAATGCGTTAAAAATGTTTTTTTGCTAAAAGAAACCCAGGGTGCTACCAGCGGCTGTGTTAGGGCAGTAACACGTCCTGTATGTTTATCTTTCAAACTAAGACCACTTTTAAGATGGAAAAAGAAAAGTGTAGAAGCGCTTACATAGGACTTAAGGGTTAACTTCAAGGGAGGTAAGTAACGAAGGGCACTGACCTTTACAGGTGTTTTCCAACCTACGTTCTATTCTCCTTGAGTTCTGGATCACTGTCTAACCATTCCTCAAGGACGAAATCTTAAATCCTGTCAAAGCACCACAAAGCAAAGTCTTCTGCTAGAGTCTAGCAGAAGGCAATAATACAGAAGCCGGCTTCCCTGCTGTCACGGCGGCGGCCACACGGAATGCATACGTGCCCCGGTGCGCTGTTTCCGCAACCGTTTCGGTATTCAGCACTAAGAGATCACCCCTACTTGAGTATTCAGAAAATCACCTTTTATTGCTCTGCTCTGAACCGACCTCCAGGCAGAGGTGGAAAGACGGGACCCGCTGACCTTCATACAATGTCAGGCTTCCCCAGTTCAGGCTTCCCCTGACCTTCAGCGAGGGACTGCCGGGGAATCAGGCCGGCCAGGCCTCGCCGTTTCGGAGCAGGCTTCGGACAGCGTCCAAGCCCTTTCCTTCTCCCAAGACCCCTCGAGGGCCGCTCTCCACTGAAAGCGGAAATTCTCCTAAGGCCTGAAACAGCCTGAGGGCTGTCTCTAGACAGCATCAAAGTCACCGTCTTTCCTCCACCACTCTGCACCATCCCGCACGGGTGGCGAACGCAAGGGCCCTTCTGCCGTCGGCCCTGCCCTGCGCGACCAGGCTGGAGCAGCCAGCAGTGCAAGATGGCGGCGCCCGCCACAGCCCCGCACCCTCCTTGCAGAAAGAGCTCCTAAACTGCCGCGGCACGAGCAAGTCACTGCAGTCCCCACCGGGCCGCCTTGCACCCGCTGATGCCCCGCGCTCACCAGCCCGGCTCGCCGAGGGAGGGCGCGGGCCACGGCCGCGGCGACGCGCACGGACAGCATCTTCGCAGCTCCCGGGTGGTTCCTCTGCAGCCGCAGCCTCCGGACTGACTGGGACAAAATGGCTGAGCGGCGAGGAAGGTCAAGGGAGCCAGCCTACTTAACCCGGAAGTACCGCCCCTCGCTTTCACCTCCGGACGCAAAACTACCTCTTGCAGGCGATGGGGGTGGTTACTTTTTTTTTTTAAGTATTATTTTTTTTTAGAGTTAAACTTAAAAATGAGCGACTAAACCTTTGCCAGCTTCCGCCCAGCCATCGGTTACACGTTTACTTTGGTCTTTCGAATCGACCTTGTGGCTGCCCGGGGCGACCACGTGTGTAGCGGAACCAGCTAGGAAGCAGTTTCCTGGCGGTATTCCGGGTGCGAGGTGATGCTGGCGTCACCTTGTCCTGGTGCGAGTTGACGGTGACACCCCGTCCGAGGGCGCAGCCGGCTTGACCGTGAGGCGAGTTGATGGTGTCTGGTCTGAGGCGACTGCTATTAAACAGTGTCAGCCGCAAGGCGTCTTCTACCGAGAGAGGCGATGCTCAGATCCACGGAGCCTCACGCTTGACTCTCTGAGTCTGTCTGAATTTTGACAAGCACCCACACCGATGCGCACTTGAGTTGGAGAACCGCAGTTCTTTTGAATCCTGTCTGTGAATTAGAGGAAATTGTTTTAACACTGTAACATGCGCAAGGAGTTCGAGCAGAGTGGTTGCCAATCCTGCTGTGAAGAATGGTACAGAATCAGAGATCTCACTCCAGACTGGATTAGGGCTGAAGCTTTCCGTTACAGTAACTAGTTTCGTGACCCTAGAAACTCGGCTTTTTCATTTGGAGTAAAACGGAAATGATGAAAATAACTTATGTACCTTCGCAGTAAGATTGCAATGGGACTCCTCTCCCACACAGAATTTTTGTAATTCTGAGATTTTTGTGATATGTAGAGAATTTAGAGGGAATGTTGAAGTATTTCGTCATAGTGAAGACTGTCAACGTGGACTTCACTTGTTTCTGAGATGTCGCTCAGCTTCACAACAAATCCTGGTTGGTGTACACCCATAATCTTAATGGGGCCAGGATTTGAGCTTTAAAAGGTTATCTCCTAAAACATAGCTTGCTAATGTATGGTCAGCAAGCCCTTTCTCTAATATTCTACTTCAGGTACAAGGCAAACCATGAATAAATAAATATGACAATCCTTTTCCTGGGAATCTAGTAGGAATAAGAAAAAATTTGATTGTACAAATAAAAGTGCAGGGATATTTTGTCGAATATGTAGTAATGAAAGTGGACAAAGAACATGAAGATAAGTTTTTCCCCCATGCTCATGTGCTGTACCAACTTATCTGAAGTTTGGTTAATAAGCAGAGATGTATTTAACTGAAACAAAAATAATCAGAAAGCTATACAATATGGTATTGGCTAGTTAATAAAATTCCTTTGAAAGGAAAGGTTTAATCAGTTTAAATATGCATATGACTGGCCAGATAATGTGGACAAAAGACCAGGCAGAGATGTCATCCACTCAAGATGGGCTGGCCACCAAGAGGGGTCTGTACAGAACGCCATTGTCCTGGTCAAGGCACCACAGCCCAGGGTATAGCCCTCGACTGTGTCAACTTAGAAACCAGAATGTGTAAATACAGTAGAAATGAGTCTGATTCTCAGAACAGATTTAGGTAACCCTAGAGAAGTTGTAAAATCAAGACACAAAATTGCTACTATATTTTCGAGATGCTGAATTGCAACTTTTTTGAATACTTCAACATTAAAAAAAATGTTTCTTATGATGGAAAAAATGCATATGACTTAAGAGAAAAATAATTGGTGCTAAGTCTGATCCACAATTTGATATTGAATCCCATATCACAGAAGGTTGAATACATGGTCTACCTTTCCTAAGGTAACAGTACACTACAGCAGGGTGCAGCAGCATTGTAGAACATATAACCTGAAGAAACGGAAACACCAGACTGGAGCCAAAACACAGTGGTCAGATTCCAGCTCTACCACCTAAACTTGGTTGAGTCTTTTAATCTGTGTGTGATTTTCATGTGAAAATATGTAAAACAATGTGTGTCCATCTATTTTACAGGGCTCCTGCAACAATGAACAAAACTAGGAAAACACAGAAAACTATACATTGCTGTAGCAGTATAAAGAACCACTCACAGTGTTAACTACAGTCATGGAGGGAGGAGAGAGTTTTAGGAAAGAGGAGAAATAACGGAAGAATGGCTGAGTGGCAGTGACAGTGTCAGAAGTTAGATGCTGTCAACCATTTTAAAACAGTCCCCGGCACACTTAGCTCTTGGGTAGTGGGAACTAACGGATAAGATTAAGGTTGCTGCAATTTATATTGTCAGGGTAAAATTTTAAAAAATTAAGCTAATGCATGCGGTGTGGAATAAACACAAGCATCTACTATCCAAAAAAAAGCTTCAAGTATTTTTTTAAGACAAGCGGTTCAAATGGGAAATAAAAATATAAGAAAGGAAACACAGCCTGGTTCTAGGCGATTCTACTTCTCCTGTAGATTATACCGTGAAGAGCGGAGGACCAGGCGAGGTGGCAAACGAGGTGGCAGGGCTCGCAGCAGCTTGGAGTCCTAGAAAAAAACTACAACTCCCAGAAATCCCGGGCCTTCAAAGGGGGGGGTGGAACAACGGTGTGTGGGCGGGGCTTTCAGAGCTAGCGGGGCAATTCTCCCGCGAGTTGCTGCCAGAGAAGTGGCGGGAGCGGCAGCTATGGAATCGCTACAGGAGAAAGAGGCGCAGGTGATGGGTCGGGAGCGGGCATCTGCGGCGTCCTAGAAACGGAGACTTTGACACACCTGGCGGGCGCATCGCCTGCGCGCACCACCTTTCCTTACCTTCTCCGCTGGTCCTTTTTTAGTGCCGCCTTTATGTTCTGCCATCCTCTCTGCTTGGACCGCCCTGGAAAGGGCCTTTCCCTTCCATCCCTGGCCTTTCCTTGCTTAGTCTCGGGTTTGAAGAGGTACAAACTTCCTCGCAGGAGACTGAACTGGGACTTCTGAACACCAACCCATCTTCCAGCCAAGCCTCGCCGTTCACTGCTGCTTCCTACTAGATTCTAGTTAACTAGAATTTTCATACCTGACCTGCTTCCGCGTCCCGCATCTCAACTCTTGGAACCTCTGTGGGGCGTGTGTGTTGGGGACAACTCTTTTTTCAGCTTGCACGTATAATAATGCTTTAGCACCTTCTTGGTGAGCTTTAAAATTATTCGAGTACTGCAAATATTAGCCTATACGCTGCTTTTGTAGCTTTGACATAGGATGGATCGTTTTCTGGTAATTTTATTCCTTGTGCTTTCTCACTTCTTATTTCCTGACATCTAGTATCTATCTCCTTAAAGACGAGTTAGGATGTGAAGTAAGTAGGAGGTCAGAATATTCATCGAAAGCATTTAGTATACTGATCACAGCTTTGTAATATTTGCTTTGTACTATTACAATAAACAAGACATAATTTTGACTTCCTTTTCATCGTTAGGTTGCTGCGTGGTTGAAAAAGATATTTGGAGATCATCCCATTCCACAATATGAGGTGAATCCACGGACCACAGAGATTTTACATCACCTTGCAGAACGCAACAGGGTCAGGGACAGGGATGTCCACCTGGTAATAGAGGACTGGAAACAGAAAGCAAGTGAATATGAATCAGAAGGTGAGATTAATCACAGAATTTTGAATGAGATAACTAGAGGTAACCAAATTTTATAACACTAAAGTGTACAAGATTAATTTAGTCTAGACTACTTTTTAGTTTTGCTTCATTTTACCCAAATTTGTCTTCCACCCTGTTGTTATAATAACTTAGTAAGTCATAAATTTCATTATAGTATATTTTTATTTGTAATCTAATAGAAAAACATTAAGCCCTGAAAGATGAGTCTAAATTTATTAACCTGACCCACAAGATGGTATATGGCTTTTCTCTTCCGTATCCTTTTGATCTGTTTCCGGTGCCCATGCCTTAGTTACAACGAGCCATCAGGATACTTGAAGTGGCAGCCATGAACTGTGATGTGAGGCCTCAACAAATCACGCGGTCACTAAGTATTCACAGGATTGCATTAGAATGTTCTGTTGTGCATATGTAGTTTGGAAAAGTGCTTTTAAGACACCTGTTGGTTTTATGATACAGACCACCAAAGTAAAAAAACTACAATGACTGATAAAAATCTTTTTATGGCCCTGACCTGCATGGCTCAGTTGGTTGGGCATCCTCCCCCAGGACGAGAGGTTGCCAGTTCAATTCCCAGTCAGGGCACCTGCCTGGGTTGCAGGTCCAGTCTCTGGTTGGGGCACATGTCAGAGGCAACCAGTCGATGTTTCTCTCACACATTGATGTTTCTACCCCTCTTTTTCTCCCTCCCTACCCCGTCTCTAAAAATGAATAAAGTCTTTTTATGGGTGGGAATATACAAAAGAGGAAGGAAGCTATATCTACATTTGCTCTATATGCATATGACATGTTTTACATGCAATGTTTTAATGAAGAGCAGTTTACGTTATAATTCGACTGCATATGTGCGTTGTTCCAATTTTCTTTTAAAAATTACCATACAGTAAAATTGACTTGTTGTTTTCGTGTGCTATTTGAACACACACAGGTTCTGGAATTCACCCCCACAATCAGGATGTAGAACAGTTCCGTCATACCCCCGCAAAACCTCCCCCGGAGTGCGTCTTTATAGTTCTTTTAAAATTGTTTTATTTTCAAATGCATTTATTTTATCGTTAATTAAAATTCAGTATGGAGAAAGAGGCTTTGAGTCCCAAAAAATCTTATTTTCTAAGAACCTTTTTATCCTATAACAAAAAAAAACTGAGAGTTTTTCAAAGTAAGATTGTTTATGACTGTCCTTACATACCTTTTAGGGTGACACATGGTAAATTGTAAATGTTTCTATTGATATATACAAAGTCTTGATTCAGTTTTTCACGTTTAAATGTCTATAGGAGCCCTGCTGCCATTGACATTTGTTAGCGCTGCCACGTCATGCAGTTTAAGCATTGCTTCTCTTTTCTAAGCTTTTCATTCTTTCAGACAGTGAAGGTATCCAATAGAAAACAAAATCTGTGGGACCTTGTAAGAAGTATAGATTCATGTATACTGTAAAAGGGGTCTTGCTTTCTCAGTTTGTAATTCTAAATTCTGAGTAGTGATACCGTATAGTTCCCCAGATTTCAGTGACTTTTGAGCTAAAAATTATTTTTTGATGCAATTTTTTTAAATGTTATTTATTTTTAGAGAGAGGGGAAGAGAGGGAGAAAGGGAGAGAAACATCAATGTGTGGTTTCCTCTAGCGCGCCCCCTACTGGGGACCTGGCCTGCAACCCAGGCATGTGGCCTGACTGGAAATTGAACCAGCGACTCTTTGATTCGCAGGCTGGCACTCAATCCACTGAGCCATACCAGCCAGGGCTACTGATGCAGTTTTTATTTCTACACAGTACAGTTCTTTGCAGTTTGAAATTGGAACATTTTGGAAATATTTTCAGGAATTGGGAAAGTATGTAAAAGTTTTATATGAAGACTTTTTTTAAAAAAGATTTTATTTATTTACTTTTAGAGAAAAGGGAGGGAGAAAGAGAGGGAGAGAAACAGCAACATGTGAGAGATACACTGGGGACCTGGCCCACAACCCAGGCATGTGCCCAGGTCAAGAATCAAACCAGTAGTGACCTTTTGGTTTGCAGGACAGCACTCAATCTACCAAACCACTCCAGCTCGGGCTGAAGACTTTTATTTATTTATTTATCTATCTATCTATTTATTTATTTATTTTTATGATGGAATGATCTCACATTTTTTTTACATTTTATTTCTTTATTTATTTTTAGAGAGAGGGGATGGAGGGAGAAAGAGGGAAAGAGAAACATCAATGTGTAAGAGACACATAGATCGATTGGTTGCCTCTCTCACATCCTCAACTGGGGACCTGGCCCAAAACCCAGGCATGTGCCCTGACTGGGGATTGAACCGGCGACCTCTCGGTTCACAGGCCAGCACTCAGTCCACTGAGCCACACCAGCCAGGGCTGAAGACTTTTAAATCATAACAAAAATAGATGAGACTGTTGAACCCATTCATTCTTCATGCTGCCAATTCTTCAGTTGAGGAGGACAATGCAAAGAAATTGCCCTGGCTAGCACTTCTAATAAAAAGTTGAATAGATGTGACGAGAACGGACATCCTTATCACGTTCCTGATCTTAGAGGGAAAGCATCCAGTCTTCACTATTAAATATAATGTTAGCTATGGGGGTTTTTGTAGATGCCCTTTATCAACTTGGGGAAGTTTCCTTCTCTTCTTGGTTTGTTGAGTGCCATTCTCATGAAAGGGTGTGGATTTTGTTAAATGCTTTTTCTGTGTCTGTTGAGATGATTGCGCGACTTTTGTTTTTTATTCTCTTGATATGATCTGTTATATTAATCGACTTTCAGATGTTGAACCAACATTTATCCTTGAGTTAAACTCACATCTTCGTGGTGTATAAATTTTTTACAGTTTGCTACATTCATTTTGCTAGTAATTTGTCAAGAATTTTTCCATTTGTATTTATAAGAGATATTGGTCTGTAGTTTTCTTTCCTTGTGATGTCTTTGTCTGATTATGATATCAGCCCACATTGAAAGAGTTAAGAAGTATTTCTTCCCTTCTATTTTTGCAAGAGTCGTGAAGAATTGGTATTAATTCCTCTTTGTATATTTGGTAGAATTCAGTAGTAAAGCTATCTGGATTTGAGCTTTTCTTTGTGGGTAGTTTTTTCATTACTAATTCAGTCTCTTCACTAGTTATAGGCCTATTTGGATTATCTATTTGTTCTTTAGTTAGGTTCAGTAGTTTTTGTCCTTTTTGGGATTTGTCCATTTCATCTAAGTTATATAAGGTGTTAGGTACCTTGTTCATAGGATTCCTTTACAATCTTTTTCATAAAGCAGGTAAGTCAGTGGGATGTCTTCTCCTTCATTTCTGATTCTACTGATTTGAGTTTCTCTTCTCAGTCAGTCTAGGTGAGGGTTTCTCATTTCTGTCAATCTTTTCAAAGAACCAGCTTTTAGTTTCATTGATTTTTTTCCTCTACTATTTTTCCTGTTCCCTATTTCATTAACTTTCATTCCGGTTTTTATTAATTCCTTCCTTGGCCTGTTTTAGGGTTAGGCTGCTGTTTCTCAGTGTCTTAGGGAAGAATGTTAGGCCACTGATTTGAG
>VMDR010002608.1:43469-87840 GCA_007922815.1 Macrotus californicus
TCCCCCCCCCCCAGCCAATCCCACCCCCCTCCCTCTTGGTTATGTCCATGTGTCCTTTATAGTGTTTTTAGTATATGTGCTGCCGAAGCGAACACTCAAAGCACTTTTTCTGATTTCCCCTGTGATTGCTTCCTGACCCACTGCTTGTTGGAAATATGTTCTTTAATTCTACACATTTATGAGTTTCCCAAGTTTCTTTCTAATTTCTAATTTTATTTCATTTTAATTGGAGAATACTTTGTATTACTTTCATCCTTTAAATTTATCGAGGTTTGTTTTGTGGCCTACCGTAAGGCCACAATGTTTTATATTCACTTGACAAGAATATACATTCTGTTGCTGTTGAATGGAGTGTTCTAACCGTGTCAGGCTAGTTGGTTACACTGTTGTTCAGGTCTTCTGCTTCTGTGTCGATTTTTATCGGAAGGTAACCCCATTCATTATAAGTCGAGGAACATCTGTACATGAGTATGTCCACAGTCACTCTGAGATGACAGTGGTTTTGGTAGGACTGTCTTCTCATGCACGGACCACACCCAACTGTAAATTTCACTTATTGACAGTTGGTTGTTTTTTTTTTTCAACAATGCCCTGGGACATAAATCGCTGTATGGGCTAATCCAGTCAAATTCTGGCACCCTTGAAGGAATCGTTTCTGAGGTCAGTGTTTGATATTTGTTCTGACTCAAGGATATATCTTCCTAGATGTCTTGTTTTCTGGTTTTCCATGCAAACTAGGTGGCCTCGGTTTAACCTGTATCTTCACTCCTCTCTCAGTTACCTTTTACTACAGTTTCCACTGCTCTTGAGGATATCCGTAGGCTTGAACTTCTGCAGGCTCTGTTGCAAGTGAAGTCAATTTTGGGGGGAAGGTATTGGGAGTTACCTGGTTTATGACTTGCATAAATCAAAATCTCTGGGCCAGGGCTTTAGAGCTGGAGGTAGAGACTATGGCAAGCTCTTCTCTGAGTGACACGCACAGCATGAACGCTGAGTGTTTGGTAGAGGGGGAGTACAGCATCCTTTTCTGGTACGGAACCACCATCCCATAAGCTGGTGTGAGGGTCATCAGGGCCCCAGCACTCTCGGTGTGCCTTACCCAAGGTAGAGATTGTATTCCAAGAATGAGGCTGGGTAGGTAAAGGGAGCCTACTCCCCTTGACCACGTTTGCTGAGGACTTAGTCTCAGCCACAGGTAGCTGGTGGCAGGACGGAAGCACTGAAGCTCTGCTCCTACTGGAAAGAAAGCCCTCTCTGACTGGGAGCTGGGGGCTGAGGGAGCTCTGTGTTCTTTACTGCAGCAGTCTAGTGGGGTCTCTGCCTCACTGAGCTGGGGGGAGGAGGGAAGAGTGGTCTGGGTTCAAATACCATACACTCTCACCTTTTTTGCTGACTTTTCATGGATTTTCTTTAATAGTTACTTCTTCCTTTGCTGTTTGTCCTTGGGACCATATCCAGGGGCTTCAAATGGTTGTGTTTTGTTTTGTTTTACAGTTTTCACCAGTTTCACTGGAAAGCAGGTCTGCATAGCTCCTCACACTGTTAGGCTAGAAGTCAAACTCCTAGTCATTTGATTTTCGCAAGGGTGACAAGGCAATTCAATGGAAGAAAGACTAACCTTTCCAATGAATGGTGCTGGGATAATTAGACATCCACCTGTAAAAGAATGAAGTTGGATTCTGCCTCAGATCACAAATAAGGATGGACTCAAAATGAATGAAAAGCCTAAGTGTGATGGTTAACCCTAAACCTCAGAAGATGACATAGTATATATATATATATATATATATATATATATATGTATTTTTTTTTCATTACCTTGGATTTGGAAATGGTCTTAGCTATGATACCAAAAATACAGCAACAAAAGGAAAAGTAGGTAACTTGGACATCATGAAAGCTAAAATATTTTTTTCTCAAAGGACACAATTAAGTAAATGAAAGGACAGCCCACAGAATGGGGGAAAATATTTGCAAATCATATATCTGATATGGGACTTGTATCTAGAACATGTGAAGACCTCTTACATCTCAGTAATGGAAAGACAACCCAATTTACAACGGGTAAGAATATGAACAAGTGGCCAGTAAGCATCAGGGAAATGCAAATCAAAGCCACAGTTCCACTGCACACCTATGAGGAGGGCTATAATCAAAAAGACAGATATTCAGATCTTGATTTATTTCATTGATCATCATTCAATTCTGTGAATGATCACTATACCAAACAAACAAAAAAAAGACAACAGCTGTTGAAGAAGATATGGAGAAATTAACCCTTGTACACTTGGGGAAATGTAAAATCATATAGTTACTTTTAAGAAGAGTCTGGCAATTCCTGTTATGGTTAAACATAGAAGCCCTGGCTGGTGTGGCTCAGTGGATTGAGTGCTGGCCTGGGAACCAAAGGGTCGCTGGTTCGATTCCCAGTCAGGGGGCATGCCTGGGTTGCGGACCAGGTCTCAGGTAGGGGGCGTGCAAGATGCAACCACACATTGATGTTTCTCTTCCTCTTTAAAAAAAAAGAAAAAAACAAAACAAAACATAGAGTTATTTGACCAGCAGTGCCATTTTTAGGTATATACCCAAGAGAAGTGAAAACATGTGTATACACAGAAACTTAATGATGAATGTTTATAGCAGTGTCATTCATGACAGCCAAAATGGAAGCAACCCAAATGTCCATCAGTGGTTGAATGGATAAATAAAATGTGGTAGGTCCATCCAGTGGAATATTATTCAGCCATGAAAAGGAATGAAATACTGATACATGCTGTAGCATGGATGAACCTTGAAACCGTTATGCCAGTTGCAAAGGACCACATATTGTACAATATTCCACTTAGATGAAACATCTATTATAGGGAAATTAATAGGGATAAGATGTATAAGTGGTTGCTGACTTTATGGGTTGGGGAATTGGAAAACGACTACTAAGGAACCATTTTTAAGGAATGTGGGGTTTCCTTTTGAGCTGATGAAAATGTCCTAAAGTTGATTATATTGATGGGTGTACCACTCTGAAAATACTAAAAGCCATTGCATCATATATATTCACTTTAGGTGCGTGAATTGTATGGTAGGTGAGAGATTTCGGTTGAGCTGTTCAAAAATGAACATGAAACAAAACAAACGTCTTAGTCACCACGGAACTCTTATCATCTTTTCAGCCAAGCATCTTCAAGACCTTCTCATGGAGAGTGTGAACTTTTCCCCTGCCAGTCTCTCTAGCACTGCGTCTAGGTATCTGAATGCTTTGGTTGACTGTGCAGTGGCCCTTGAAACAAAGGATACCTCCCTAGCTAGGTAATTTTTTTAACAGTTTTAATTGCTACAATCATATATGCTATAAGGTCGTAACCTAAAGGCTTTTTGCTTCTCAGTGTAATTCTGTGTGGGAAATTAACAGTAAATGCCAGAACACTGAATTTAATTAGCTCCTTATCATTGCTAGTGAGTATGTATAATTCAGATAAACTTTGTATTGGTTAGATTTTAGTGTTTTCTTCTTCGAGGATTAGGTTTGTGAAGCTTGATTCTTACGTATACTTGGAGAGGTGTTAGGTGTCACTTACATCATTCCCTGTAAATGTGCAATGAGAAAAGCTGCAAGCTAAGTCATCTGCTCCGAGCACAGTGAGGTTTGGCTATGTTCCTGCCCTATTGGGTAGAGTAGGTTAAGGACCTTTATTCTTTGTTATAGGCATTTCACCTTTATAATGACATTATTCTTCCAAAACCCTAAGAGGAAACTGAAGTTTGGGGCGGGGTGGGGGTGGGGCATTGAATAACCTCGAGCTAGTAAATGGCAGAGTGGAGATTCAGACCCTGTGTAACTCCAAAGTCCAGATGAGTATCACCGGTGGCCATATCTTCGCTAGGACAACTACAGCTTAGCAAGGACTGTGTGGCTATTCTGCTTCATTGCCAAGTATAAGGGCTTGGAATTTATATACATGCTCAAGAGTAGTGTTTCAGGTACAGGAACATGTGTGTTGTGTGACGGCAGACATCTGGACCTAAGTCAACTCAGCAGACACTAAATACTGGTTATTTGCCACATGTGTTTGCATACATAGCACTGGGGAAACAGAGATGACTAGATACTAATTGCAATCCAGGACAGTCTCTGCTCATGGTCAAACGAGGGAGGTGGGCCTGTAAAACTAGGACACAGTAGGTGATGGCTGTAACATAGGGATGGCCAAGCTGTTGCTGGGGCACAGAGAGAAGGGTAGTGAATTCCGGGATGGGAATAAATCTTATTTGCATTTTGAAGGACAAGTGGAAATTTGCCAACTGAGGTAGGGCTTTCCAGGCAGTGGGAACAGCATGTGCAGAATGCACAGAGATATGAAACAGCATGGTTATGGAAGACTCTCCACGGAGATAAAATCATTGTTAGAAATGAGGAATAATCGTAATTACTGTCCTTGGTGTGCATTTACGTAACCAGATTTTTTTTTCCAGTTTTCTCCCTGCAGTGAATGATTTGACCTCTGATCTTTTTCGTACCAAATCCAAAAATGAAGAAATCAAGCTTGAACTGGCAAAAGTTGAAAAAAATTTAACTGCAAGCCTAGTATTAGAAAAATGTCTACAAGAGTAAGTAATTGAGTTGGAAGTGGTAACAGTTTTTATGAAAAGGAAATAATAGGACTTTATTATGTTTAATTTTAAAATCAATTGGTATGATTTAAAACAACGCACTAAGAAATGAGGCCCATAAAATGTTTCTTTAAGTAGAAAATGACTTGGGTGGAGAGGAAGGGGTGGTTGGATACAGACTTTGACCTTTTACTTCATACAATTTCTTACTTTTTTCATTTTTTTACAAATAACCTGCATCTTATTATTTTCAAAATGTGTGTGAACTTTATTTTACACGTAAGTTACACTACAGTGCAACTTAAAATACGTTATATTTTGTTGCCTTTAAAAAATTTTTTTTTTTTACTAGTACTCTGCTATCCCTCTTGATATTCTGGACCTTTTTTAGGTCCCTGTTGCCCCAGAGATTAGATGCTGTGGATCAGGAGTATGTGTGTGCACAAGTAATTCAATGAATATTGTCTGTGTAATGCCAGGCAGTGTGTCATGTCACATTTAGGAGAGAGGTCTTTTGAGAACTCCATAATTCAAACTGACTTTAGGGTATATTAAGTTACTTTTTTGAACAGCAGATTTACTTCCTTCAAGAATAATTGGCATACAATAAAATATAGTTTAAAAAAAAGAATAATTGGCATAAATAATTTTAAAATTACTTCATATTTCTTTTGTTTAAAGATTTTATTTATTTACTTTTAGAGAGAGGAAGGAAGAGAGAAAAAGAGGGAGAGAAACATCGATTGGGTTACCTCTTGCACGCCCCCTACTGGGAACCTGGCCTGCAGCCCAGGCTTGTGCCCTGACTGAGAATCCAATCGGTGATCTTTCGGGTCGCAGGCCAGCACTCAATCCACTAAGCCACAACTGCCAGGGCTATTTCATATTCTTTCTTTCTTTTTTTAATTTTTTTTATTTCATATTATTTCTTGAGAAAAATCCCAGATGGCAACATGGAACAGGGGATGACCTGGAATAATGCCTGTTGACTAGCCTGGGATATAAAATTTATGGTAGAACATCCAGCAAGTATTTTAGCTACTTTTGTCGATTCCAGAGTTGAATCCAAAAAGTAATATAATTTTTTAAAGAATAACTTCACTAAGGAGAAGAAAATGTTTTCAATTTTACTTTTTAAAGGGATCTCAAGAAGGCAGAGCTGCACCTGTCTACGGAAAGGGCCAAGGTTGACCATCGTCTCCAGAACATGGACTTCCTAAAAGCGAAGTCAGAGGAGTTCAGATTTGGAATCAGAGCCACAGAGGTATGTATGTACTTGGACTTAATGTAGTTAGATCTCTTTACACTTCTTTTTGACCTTCATCTTCACAAGTAGGCAGCATTACTGTTCCCTGTTTACAGGCAAAGGAACTAACCACAGAGAAGATAGGTAACTTGCCCAACGTTACATAGCTATCGTGCTTAGCAGTGGATCCCGATGCAAATGCAGGCAGCCAGGCCTGGAAGCTCAGGATCTTGAGAAGCACCGCACCCATCTCTACTGCAAAACTGTGGCTGGGGGATTGATTGGCATGCAACGTAGCAGTGTTTAGATGCACCTATCGTTTTCATCTGTGATTTGTAGCTTCTCTTTACAGGGATATATGTTGAAAATATTTCCCGATGATCACTTTGAAAATAATTTTCTTAAGCAAACCCCCATTTTTTTGTAATTGTAGGAGAAACTTTTAGCCAGAGGCATGGATTCTTCTTTGTGTCATCAGTCACTGGTAGCACTTTCCGAGGTGAGCTTATTTTAACCCAATTGAACTTTCTTTCAAATCTTAGTGCTCAGTTACTTAGTGCTTAGTTTACTTCTTTTCATAGAGCTTTATTCTCTACTGGCCTGATTTCTCTTCCTTTACCTCTGTGCTTTATGTTCACCAGTATCTATGTCTTTATTCCTTGTTTAGCTGTCTGTATCGTCACATTTGCTTGGTTTCCTTTTTCTTTTTGGGGGGGGACAAAATACATAGCGATTTAATTAATGAATTTAATGAACGACTTAAGTAGGTTTTCTTAACTTATTACTATGTGCTAGAAACTGTTTGCTGGAGTCAGTTATACATTATTGATTTACTTATTGAACAGATCTATGGAGGGACTGTGTGCTAACCTAATCTAGGTCTTTCTCCTTCTCTTTCAGAGAACAGTACAAATTCAGGCCCCAAAAGTCCTGTAGAATGCAATTCTGGGTTTTTAGGTTGTATCAGGATTTTATCTATTTTGGTGGGAAGTGGGAGTAATCGGGGCTTTGTTTTATTATTCATAAGACTTTTTTTTGTACTTTGATTTTTGGAATCTAAAGTTGACGATTTATAAATATGTCTGTGAGATTCTGACTCTTCCCTTACATTTCAATTCCTCTTAATAACATTATTTAGGGTGCTTAGGCAGCATATTTAAATCCTATTTTTAGTCAATGGGAGTATAACTTTTCTGTTTTAAGCATCTTGTAAGTACTGTTTCCATTGGAAATGCGTTTGTCTGTGTTTAAATGCACTTGTCTGTCTGTTTATCTCTGAAGCTCTTTATTTAAGACATTATTTAAAATACCCTGAAGTTCCTACTTTACTGTGCTTTGTTTCAGAAACGGGCAGTATTTAGTTGCGTTGTGAATATCTCTATTGCTCTGTGACTCCGTGTTTTTTTCATCCCCAGAAACTGTCAGAACTAAAACAACAGACTATGCCTCTGAAGAAAAAATTGGAGTCCTATTTAGATTTAATGCCGGTAATTCTTTTTATGAATTAAAAAATGAAGGTATCTTTTTCAGTGCTTTCCCCAGAGGCACTAAATGATCATGAATATAGTGAGTCCATGCATAAGGATTTAAAATCCAAGCTGAATTTCAATGGGTATACTCTCTGTCAGGATTTTTAACTTTTGAAAAGAATCATTACATTTTTCCCCTTGAGTCCTAATTGAGGCAATATAACCTTTCCTTGTTTTGTTTTTCTTTAAAAGAATCCATCTCTTGCTCAGGTGAAAATTGAAGAAGCAAAGCGAGAATTAGTAAGTTCCATTCTTTCTTCAGGTTTTAAAAAAGACATAAAATAAATGCTGATATAGCTAATGCTCCCTTCTTCCTCCTCAATGCTAAAGCACAGTCCCAAAGTCACTGTGTATCATTCCCATGCATCTTCTAATACTTTTGGCATATTTTTCCATTAAAAAAAATACATAGTGGTCTGTTATGTCTTTTAAAATTTTGCTTAGATTTTCTTGGTAGAAGTGTGGGAGTGTGAGACTCACAATATTCTAGACAAAAGGAATTGGCCAATGCACAGGAGCCGAAAATGGAGGGCTTCTCCAAGCTTTGGCAAGTGATGAGGTGCAGCTGCCTGGGGAGCATTCAGTGAAGACAGGGCTGAAGATCAATTGGTTCTAATGTAAAGAGCCTTTAATATAAAGAGGATGGAGTTTGTAGGGGACCACTGAGGTTGCTGCGTGTTTCCTTGTTCGTGGAGCAAAAGAAATGTGATCAAAGCTATGCTTTTTGATCAGGCCACTTATTTAGAAAGAGGATTCTGGAATCAACGTGTAGGGTGGATTGGAGGAGAGAAAATTGCAGGCACCAGCTGGCCTGTTTAGGCCAGAGGAGAAGTAATGAGAGCAGTGGCCGTGAGAGTGGAAAAGAGGTGACGTGAAAGACACTCTGGAAGTGCGCTGTGGGAGGGGTGAAAGGCAGGGAAGACGCTCTACACCACTGTATCGGTGCACCTCCCCGAAGTTCCCCCCGTTTACACGTGTATTGGAATTGAGAGTCTGAGAAACTTTTGGGGTCTAAAGACGTAGTTAATATTTATAATGTTTTTTTTACACTTTTGTTTTTCTTTTTTCTGTTTTCCTTATTTTAAGTAACATTAGAAGTTAGAGCACCTGTTTTATGTCCTTCTTTATAGTATTTCAGGTGATTCTTTCTTCCTTTAGGACGCCATTGAAGCTGAACTTACAAAGAAAGTAGACATGATGGAGCTGTGAACAGAGCCAAGTAAACTTTGTCTTCTCTAACAAAGTGAACTAAACAGGGCTTTAAAGAATTGTGTCCTCGCCATGGTTGGTGTGGTTCGGTTGGGCATTGTCCTGCAAACCGAAGGTCTCCTGTTCGATTCCCAGTCAGGACACGTGCCTGGATTGCCTGGTCCCTGGTCGAGGCATGTACGGAAGGCAGCCAATCGGTGTTTCTCTCTCACATCATTGTTTCTCTCCCTCTCTCCCTCCTTCCTCTCTGTCTTTTAAAAAAAAAAGTCTTGTTTCCTCTTGGTGTTCCTTAATAACTTAGTTTCTGTGTCCTTAGATGAGATAATGTCACCATTGATGGGACAGTGGTTTCTGCTGTGTGTTGCATTTTTGTGCCCAACTGCGTAGCTTTCCTATTAAAGATGTTGGTTTTCTATATTGTTGGTGGTCAGTGTCCTTCAGCAGCTCTAGGAGGGGAATGTTAGGACAGTTGCACAGTCACTCATTAAGAAGGTCAGGTAAGTGAAAAGGAAAGTTCTGGAACTCCAGATATGTTTCTCCCACTCTCATCTCCAGGGGTTTGCACTGATCAGCTCACCTGCCTCCCTCCAAATGTTGATACTTGCAGGAGTTTAGTTTATGAAAAAGATGGCCTTTAAAATCAGCGGAAGAGAGTTGGATAACTAACTCCACACTGGTGCTAAATCCATATTCACACCTTATGTCAGGATAGTTTCAAAAGATCAGAGATTTAAGTATTTTTAAAAAGTACAAGAAATCATGAAGGAGTTTAATATTTTGATTTTTAAGTAATCATAGTGAGAAATAAATGACAAAAATTTAGGAACCATAAATGAAATTACTGAAATATTAAAAATTCCCTCATGGCAGGATCTTTCATGGATATGACAGGTGTGCAGAAGAAAGTGAAATTTTTCACTATTTGCCTGTTTGTACTTTAAAAAAATGTTATACCATGTGATTAGGAAGCAATTTTTTAAAGATTGTTTAAATGATCTTAAAATTTTCCTTCCTTTCCTTTTCCACAAATATGTAGCTAAATATAATACAAAATACAAAACAATGGGGGAAAATGCTATTTCCTGTTTTGAAACTGTCCATATTCTTTAGCCATTTACGTACTGAGGTTGGATCTTTGTCTTAATTTACAGGAGCTCCCTATGTATTAGCTGAATTGCTGTTTTTGTGATTTCACTTATAAATATGTTCCAAGTTTGTCACTTCTGACTTAACTGCAGGCCTTTTGGCAAGACAGCCTGGTGGATTGATTACAGTAATGACCACACAGCCTGGCAGACTAATTACTGTAATGACCACACAGCCTGGTGGACTGATTACAGTAAGGACCATAACAACCCCTGTCCCTGTGCACTCAGCCTTTGTGTCTTGAGTATGCCACATCTCCCAGCAAGAGGTGGCATCTCTATCTCCATCTCTTGTGTGTGACTTGGCCCTGTGATTTGCTTTGGTCAATGAGACAATAGCAAATGTGACAAAAGCAGAGAATTAAAACCTGCTTATGCATTAGAACTTGCCCTCGTTACTGCTCTGGATTCTCAGACCATAGGCAAATCTATAGGAGGATGAAAACCTGTGTGGAGCAGAGACTAGCAACTCCAGCTGAGCCCTGCCCCCCCCAAGAACAAACAGGCTGCCTAAGGAGGCCTCCCTAGACCATCCAGCCCTCACCAGGTTGTCAGCAGACGTCAGAGATAAATCAAGCCCTGGCCAGAAGCCCACAGAGCCAACCTGTGGAATTGTGGAAAGTAATAAACATTGTTCTTTGAAGTTTATTTTAAGTTTTGGGCTGGTTGTTATCTGCAGTAGCTAATTAATAAAAGTTGATTTTGAAATTAATGTTCAAAGAAAAAAGTAAACATACAAAAAAAGAATCATAAAGAAATGTAGGACCAGCATAATTTTATAAAACAGTAGTTATATTAAATGTAAGTGAGAAGGTATTTTAATTAAAAGGCAGAGATTGAAACAACATGTTTTTAGAAAACTTCTGAGTATATGCTGTATGTGAGAGAAACATCTTAAAAGTATGGATAGGTGGGTCCATAGTCATGGTGGACAGAATACATGCTTCTCTTAGTAATTGATAGAACGGGCAGGAGAAAATCAGCAAGGACACAGAATACTTAAACAACACAACAAGCTTGGTCTGATGGACACGTAAAAAGTCCTGTACTGCCGTGGCCAGGCTCAGTTGGTGGGAGCATCGTCCCATCCACCAAAAAGTGGGTTTAGTCCCCAGTTGGGGCGCATACAGGAGGCAACCGATCGATGTTTTTCTCTCACATCAATGTTTTTTTCTTTTTCTCTTTCCCTCTCTCTAAAATCAGTAAACACATCTTCGGGCGAGGATTTAATAAAGAAAAAAAAGAATCCTATACAAACTGCCACAGGATGCATGTTCTTTTCAGGTACATTCAGAACATTTACAAAAATTGTCCCAGTAGTGGGTAGCAAAAGAAATCTGAACCATTAAAGAAGGACGGAAATGCATAGCATGTTCTCTCGCCATCGTGCGTTTAGATAAAAATGAATTACTGAAAAGTCATATGTTTGGAATTTAAGAAATGCATTCTAAATAACCTATGAATCAGAGAAATTATAGTATGAAAGAGAAAACATTTAGAACTGAACAATAATGAAACAACTGTCTATCAAACTTGTGGATTTTTGCTTTTGGCCACCATGGAGTCTGATCAGACTGACTCTTGCTTTAAACAAAAACAAACAAAAAATAGGTAACCACGTTCTTCAGACATCGAATAGCAAAGAAGCACAGGAAGTTAATCCAGAAGAGAATAGAGAGAAACAATGAGTGTGGACTGTATATTAGATAGTGTTTTATCAATGGTAGACTTCCTGGACCTGATCACTTGATTATCTAAGCCCCATAGTTGCCCAAGCTGGTTACATGCAGAGAGCTTCTAGCCCATAGCTCAGGGAGGGAGAGCCCAGGAAGTCTCATCCAGTTGAGGAGAAAGACGAGAATTTGAAATAACCACAGTTAAAATTTGAGAAACAAAACCCTGAAGCGCTCTGGAGATTTGTAGAGGTCTTTTCTCCAGTCTGGTTGCACTGCTGATGTGCATGTACAGATGAGGAGACCACCTGAAGCCCGTGGAAGAACTGCTGAGAAATGAACACACCAGGGGCTGTGCTATTTCATGTTCCTGGGAGCCAGAGTGGAACCGCTTCCCAGCCCAGGGAGCACTGAGTAGGGTCTTCGGAAGGAGGTTTGCCTTAGGAGTGGTGCCAGGGAATCCAGTAAACTGCTTACGAAAACATGGGAAGTCGGATTTGGCTCACAGGCAGCACGTCACCAACTCCTGCCCTACAACGGTAGCTGCACAACTAAAAGGTTTAGCTAACAAGCCAATTGTGGAGATGAAATGGAAGTATAAAAAATGCTCAGTCCGAGAGAAGGCAAGACATGAGGGGGAAAGGGGAGCTAAGGAGAAATGAGACAAGTGGAAAACAAATAAGATGGTAAGATTTATACAAAACCTTATCAATAATCACATTAAAAGGCAGCCCAGGCATGTACCCTAACCAGAAATGGAACTGGTGACCCTTAGGTTTGCAGGCCAGGGCTCAACCCACTGAGCCACAACCATCAGGCCTATACTTCATGACTTTTAGATGGTCTCCATTTCAAAATACTTTTTAAACATAAAAAATTATCAGATATTCCTACCCCATTAACGTTGTCCAATTAGTGTCCAATGATTGAGAAAATACACAGTAACAAAAAGCTAGTATGAATTCAGAAATTAAGACCATTTTATGTCAATTTAATTTATTCATAAAAAGTATCTATAGATACTTGAAAATTAGTCGCCATATATGTGCGAGACATTGTAGCTAGTCAGGCTACAGGTTTTCCCGTGTGTATACAAGGTCTATTGGAAAAATCCCAACCATTGTTACTATGAGAACGGTTTGTGCAACATTGATGTAACCGGCAGCCAAGGAGACTGGACTGGAATGCGCAGGTGTGAACAATGACGACCCCACTGTACTAGTCAGTGGGGGTGGTAAACGCTGTTGAGTGAGCTTGTGTACTGTGTGACCGTGGCATTCAAAATGACTGAGTGGGGAGAGCAACAAATCTATCAAATTTTGCGTTAGGCTTGAACATTCCTCTATGGAAACTATTCAGATGATTCAGAAGGCCGCAGCTATGGGCAACTGGTGATTGGCAGCTTCATCACAACAATGTGCCCGTTCATGCTTCACATCTTGTGCAGAGATTTCTGGTGAAACATCAAATGACCCAGGTGACTCAGCCCCTCTACAGACCAGATTTGGTGCCCTGTGACTTCTGGCTTTCCCCAAAACTAAAATTACCTTTGATAGCGAAGAGATTTCAGACTGTTGATGAGATTCAGGAAAATACGACCAGGTAGCTGATGGCAATTGGGAGAACTGTGTGAGGTCCCAAGATGCCTACTTTGAAGGGGACTGAGGTGTCATTGGCCTATTGGTACAATGTCTCTTGTATCTTGTTTCTTCTTGAATAATTGTCTCTATTTTTCATATCACATGGTTAGATACCTTCTGGACAGATGGTATATTGTATGGGTTCTGGATCTTTTTTTTCCTTAATGTAGCTTCTTTCTTTATTTTTAAAGATTTTATTTATTTTTAGAGAGAGGGGAAGAGAAGGAGAAAGAGAGGGAGAGAAACATCAATGTGTGGTTGCCTCTTGTGCATCCCCCATTGGGGAGCTGGCCCGCAATCGAGGCATGTGCCCTGACTGGGAATCGAACCTATGACACTTTGGTTTGCAGGCTGGCACTCAATCCACTGAGCCACACCAGCCAGGGCTCAAGATTTTATTTATTTTTAGAGGGGGAAGGGAGGGAAGAAAGAAAGAAACATCAATGTGCAAGAGATACATCAATTGGTTGCCTCTTGCACACCCCCCACCAGGGACCTGGCCTGCAACCCAGGCATGTGCCCTGACTGGGAATGGAACCAGCAACCCTTTGGTTCACAGGCCAGCACTCAATCCACTGAGCCACATCAACCAGGGCCTTCATTAGCCCCTTACAACAAAGAATTAGCTACTCCAAAATGTCAGTCGTGCCCTACTTCAGAATGCTTCGTTGTTTTATTAATCTATTCTACTAATGGACATTTGCATTGCTTCCATTTGGGGTTCTTACGAATAAAGTTGCTATGTATGTTCTCACGCTTTCTGGTGTGTAATACGTATGCATTTACGTGATGTATATCCCTGGTACGTTCAAATTTAGAAAATACTGCCAAAGCATTTTCTAAATGATTGTATTAATTTACACTCCTATCAACTGTGTATGAGAGTTTCAGTTTCTCCACATCTTCATAAATCCTTGGTATTGTCATTAAAATTTTTTTTAAACCATTTTGTGGCTGTTAGTAGTATCTCATTGTTGTTTTAATTTGCAGTTTTTGATGACTAAAGAGGCTGAGGACCTGTTCACATGTTCATTGACTATTTGGGTTCCTTATTTTGTGAGTTACCTCTTTAGTTTTTTGCCCGTTTTTCTGGTAGTCTGTTTGCCTTTTTTAAAAAAATCAATTTGTAAGAGTTCTTCATACATTCCGGATGTGCGGTCTTTACCAGCTGTAAGCATTGCACATACTGCCTGTCATCCCGCGGCTTGCTGTCTACTCTTTCAAGAGCATCTTTGGAGAACAGATTAGTGTTAACATCCACTTTATCCACCTTCTCCTTTTTGGTTAATGCCTTTCACCTTCATTTTAAATGCTATTTTCACTGAGTTTATGGTTACATTGGCAAGTATTTTATTTTAGCACTTTAGATATATAATTCAGATATTCTACTATGTATTGGTTTTCTATCAGTGTGCAACAATATTACCACAAACAGCATCTTAGAACAGAACAGGTTTATTGTCTCCGGGTTCTGTGAGTCAGGCGTCTGGATACAGCTTGGCTGGGCCCTGGACAAGGCTGCAATTAAGATGTCGGTCAGGGCTGGGTTCTCATCTGAGGCTTGACTAGTAAAGGGTCTTCTTCCACGTTCATTCAGTTTGTTGACTGAATTCAATTCCTTGAGATTGTAGGACAAATGGCCCCAGTTCCTTTTAAGCTAACAGCTGAGGCCACCCTCAGCTCCTAGTAGCCCCCCACAGTCCCTTGCCGGATGAGATTCCCCGACACTGCCACTTCTCAAAGCCAGCAAGGAGGGGGAGACTGTAGTGCGACGGGCACGCCTTATGCAACACACTGATGTAATCTTATAATTCGCACACTCACAGACACATAATTGTGTGTTGTCACCTTGGCCTTACTCTTGTAGCTAGAAGCAAGCCACAGGCCCTGCCTCACACTCAAGGGTGGGTCACACAAGGGCATGAGCACTAGGAAGCAAGGACCATGGGGGACCACCCTAAGAGTCTGTCCCCCACCCATCATTTCTGCTGAGCGTTGCCCCTCCATCTTAATATTGTTCACTTGAAAGTAATGTGTATTTTTTTCATGGCTGTTTTTGAGATTTTTCTCTTTCATCTTCAGTTTTCAGTAATCCTGTAAAGTTTTAGGTATGTTTTTCTTTGAACTTCTCATAATTAAGTTCATAAAACTTCTTGTGTTAATGGGTCAGTATTTTTCATCTACTTGGGAAAGTTCAGCCGTTGCATCTTCAAGTACAGCTTCTGCTCCACCCTCTCCTGCCTTTCTGGTACTCCCAATGTTAGACTTTCTCCCTGTAACCCAGATGTCTCTTGTTCTTTTCTATATTCTCCATCCTTTTTTTCTCTTTTTTTCTCCCTTTCAGTCTGGGTATTTTTACTGACCTACCTTCCCGATCACTGATGCTGTGTCTGGTTCCTACGTTGTTAGAATGTCAGCATTCTTTTTGTTTGTTTGTTTTTTGTTTTTTCTTTAACACATGTAGGGGGTCTGCTCACATGAAGGGCACAAGTTCTGTGCCAGTCCACACAGCGACCCCAAGCTCCTGTTGGGTGTGTTATAAGAACGTCGGCATTCTTAAGTTCGGTTCTTGCATTTTTCAGTGTCTGGTTTCCATTTCGTTCTTTTAAACATGTATTATCGCTTCCAACTCTCTGACAGAAGTCTCCATCTTTTTTTGTACACTTTCATTACTTATCTCAAAGCCCATATCTGATAACTCAAGTATCTTCATCTCCAGTGGGTCTGCTGCTGTTCTCTTTTTTTGCTCGGTTCTGTCTCCTGGTAGGGTAATTCCGTTTGGTGGTGTTTTACTAGATACCAGACACTGAGTATGAAAAACTGGAGAGCCTGTAGATTGGTGGCTCTGAACCCAGGCATCAACATCCCCGGGGAACTTGTTAAAAATGAGAAATCTCGGGCCTAACCCGGAGCTGTTGAGTCAGAAACTCTGGGACAGGCCTCAGCAATCTGTGTTTTAACAAGCCTTCCAGGTGATTCAGACGGACATGCAAGTTTGAAAACCCCTGCCCTCTGTGACGCCATCTTCCTCCTTACAGGATGTCGCTTTAACTTCTGGCGGGCAGTTTGAACAGGAGCAGGGATTGAGTTGAAGTGAGGCTGGGTTTTAGCCTGAGGCCTGTTTCAGCTCCCATTTGCGCGTACTCCTAGGTGTAGTGCTTCCAGCTTCCTTCACACGACCCCTCCACTACGGCGGCCCTGGAACTCCCAGCACTGTGAGACTGCTGATCCTGTGGCTCAGTCCTCTACCTCTTGAGCTTAAGGAGAGATAGCAGTTCAGACTGTTGAGTCCACTTCTCTGAGCTTCCTGTCTTTCTGGGATCTTGGCATCTCAATTTCTGACTGTTTTGGCTTTCCGAAACACCAGGTGTTTTTCTTCCCAGCCCACTGAAACCACCAAAAGCCTTGCTCGGAGCCCTACGTCTCGGCAACCAATTTGCACCAGCTTTTCAGCTGCTCTATCCTACAGCATTTATGATTCAGCACATTCCTCACGGGAGGAAGACACCGCTCAGCTCCTCAAGTTTCTCTTCTCTCTGGAACCTTGGCTCCCTGAATTCTGTCTCCCTGGGCAGCTCTCTGGTGCCTGCAAACAGAATTTTCTTTTTTCATTTTTCCAGCCACTCTGGTTGTTATCAGAGAAAGGACTGGTGCACCACGAAGGCCTGCATTTATACTTTCATGTGGACCTCTCTGCACCACCCTCCCTTGTCTGAAGTTTGCCCCTTCGGCTCGCGTGCTTTCATAGGAAGCAAATGTCCACAACCGTGCTATCAATCAGACATATTTATGAACCTGACTTACAGACCTCAGCCACACTGTGGACATGCAAGTACAAACCCTGTGATTGATTTCTCATCCCCCCTTTTACTATTCACATGGCAAACAGGTAGCAACACATCCATCCAAGTCAGTACCCAGCAGGCGAAAACCTAGTGGGAAGACCTCCGCACCTTGAGCTCATCTAATAAAATCATTGCTTACAGAAGACATTTCTGAAAGGTGGTGTCCAGTCTGGCTCTCTGAGCAACAGTATCTATTTGGAATAAAATGAATTTCTCAGGAAAAGTGATGAGGGGTATGGCTGGGGGGCCTCGAAGATGACCTTTTGCTTTGCAGGGCGACGCCCAACCAACTGAGCCACACGGGTCAGGGCAGGGCTTTACCTGTAAGCCTGGTTTCAGATTTATTTATTTGTCATGTCACGTAAGTCACTCTGTTCTGATCTTACTAAGTTTTTTAAAATAATAATTAATAGATGGTGAATTTTTTAAATGCCTTTTCAATACCTACAAAGCATCTATGAAGATGCAGCAAAATAGGATAAAAATAAATGAGATTGTGATTTCTGCCTTTGAGGCATGCCTGCAATGCATCCATTCATTCAATAAGTGTTTCTGAGCACTTACTGTGTTCCAAGACGCTCTGCTAGGCTTAAGATAGAAAACACTGGGCCAAACACAGGTGGTTTCCAGCCCTCGTGAAATTTATAGCCAGAGTTATCCAGATCCAATTAACTACCTAAAGTCTAATTTTCGTGCCAACAAACACAGAAAAGAAGTATTACCTCCTACTCTCCCACCTAATTCCAAATAAACTCAGTAATCTGATCCAGCAATTTATTCGGGTAACACCAAGTCATTTGTCTGGATCGTATTTGAAGGGATGGGTCATTTACCTATATAATTTTAGCCACCAGAGGGCAGTCTTATTTTAAAAATACTCTCACAGGAGAGCTAAAAGGACAAACCCACTTAGTTAAAGCCTATACACCTGGGGTTCTGGAGCCAGAATCAAATCACGTGGTGGGATTCACTCCAACAGGGCCCGCAGACCAGCCAGACATTCCCGCTTCAGATCTGCCGATTGCACCAGTTCATCACCAGGCTCCAGTCTCTTGAGCGGAGGATTATGTAATGAAATTTGACCGGGCCATAACGAAATAGATCGGAGGATGTCCCAAACCAAACACTTCAGAGGAAGTTAGCTGCCCAGGAACCCGTAGAGGGAGGCGTTCCCACCACCTTTCAATCCTCACGGAAGAGCCAGCTAGTCTTTGTTGTGTACCAGCTTCTCTGTTCAGCAGCCAGCTCCGTACTGGGCCACAGACAGGCTTGCTCTGGCTGCGGAGAGAGGCCTCGCTTGCACGACATTCTGAGAAAGCAGCCCCAGGCCGGTGTCCAGTCAGGCTGCCCCTTCCCACTGGGAGGCCACTGAAGACTGCAGCTTCTCTGGATGCAGCGGGCAGCCCTGTCCCTTGGGGTCCTGCCGGCGTAGGTGTGCTCCCAGGAGCTCCAGCCCATCTGGCTCCTCTCCCTAAGCCTAGGGTGAGGGATTTATTTCCAGTATTTGGGGGTTTTTTTTGCGGGGGGGGGGGCGGGGTGTTGCTTGTTCGGAATGTTTGTCAAAGCTCTACATCCCCTCCCATATCTGACTGGGGCCAGAGCAGCTTCAGGAACACATAAACAAGACTTACAGGCTCTTTCAGTCCACAGCCTTTCCCCACGCTACATCCGAGAATGCAGAGCCTGCTTGAATGCGAAGAAGGAAAGGGGAGGAAAACAGTTAGTATCTCAAAAACATTCTTCTTCCACCGAGTTGTGAGACTGTGCATGACTTAGCCCAAGCCTGGCATAGGGCAAGAACTCAGCAAATGGTAGCTGTGTGTCCACAATCCCTCCCTGGAATTTCCCAAACCCCCAGAGCTCTGAAAATGCATAGGTCTTTCATAATTTATTTGGCAAAACCTAATCTGATGTGAATTCATTTGGTGGCAAAACCTCGCCTGAACCACCATGCAGCTAAGCACTTGGCATGAGTGCTTACACACCTCGCTGACTACAGGGCGCCGTCCGGACCCCACTGCAGGTGTTGAGTCTGCACCTGACCAGCTTCTAAAATCAGGAATATTCTGAATTCTGAAACATACCTGGCCCCGGGCCTATTTCTATATGAAATCTGGGTTCCATATCTTATCTCTGCTACAGTCTAGCCATGTGACGTTAGCTGTGGTAGACAGACCCTAGGGCAGCCCGAGGATTCACATGCATTATTCATGCTGTGACTTGCTTTTAATAGAATATAACAAAGATAAAGGGATTTTGAAGATGCAAGTTCTGAAGTCAGTTGATTTACTCAAAGGGGGGATTATCCCACGTGGGCCTGTCTTAATCAAGGAAAAGCTTCTAAAAGGGGGAATGGGCCCTCCCTGAGGTCAGAGACTCCCCATTGGCAGCTTTAAACAAACTGCCAGGCTGTGACCAGGCCTGAGGAGAGAGCTGTTTGACAGGGAACTGTGGGTAGCCTTTAGTCACTGAGGGCATCCAGCTGACCACCAGCAAGAAAATGGGGACGTCAGCTCTGGCGGGTGTGGCTCAGTTGGTGGGAGCATTGTCCTGCACACCAGAAGGTCGGGGCTTTGGTTCCCAGTCAGGACACATACGTGTGTTTCAGGACTGATCCCTGGTTGGGGTGCATGTGGGAGGCAACCAATCAATGTTTCTCTCTCACGTTGATGTTTCCCTCTCACTCTTTCTCTCCCTTCCTCTCTCTAAAGTCAATAAACATATTTTTTAGATTTTAATTATTAAAAAGAAAAGAAAATGGGGACTTCAGTCCCGCAACTGTGAGCAGATGAATTCTGCCAACAGATGAGGAACAGCGGAAGGAGATCTTTCCCCACCGGTGCCTCTGATGAGACGGCAGCCCCAGCTGATACCTTGACCCGGCGACACCCTGGAGAGGGGAACCCAGCCAAGCCAAGCTCAGACTCCTGACCAAGGGATACCAAGCTAATAAGTGTGCATTGTTTTAATCCACCAGACCAGCGTCACTGGCTATGCAACGTAGAGAACTGGTGCAGTACAGACACCACTCACCCTCCCTGGGCTCCAGTTGCTCATCTGTAAATTGGGGAGAAGGTTGGACGAGATCGCACCTAGGAGTCTTTTCAACTCTACCTTTTGGAGAATCTCTGGATAAGGTAGATGCTGGTTCTTTTGGTGTTGGGAGAAGGAAGACTGGTCTTATAGTAAGTGAGCAGATCCAGGGCTGGGGGCTGTGAGTGCCAAGAAGGTTTGCTGTTGAGGCAGATGGTCTGCAGACCCAGAAAAGTGCAGACAGCTGAGGACTCAGCCTGAGTTCCCCATGACCCATCTGCCAGACTGGTTGCTGACCACAGCTGGCACCGCTCCTGGCTGCAGAGACGATCAGCTTGCAGAAGCAGGAAAAACAAGCATCCTCTTTTCCCTGCTCTGTAAGGGAGACTGTAAGGGAAGCTCCACCACGCTGGGCACCAGACCTCATGTCTGCCAGTTTAGGAGGGAGCACACGGTCTACCCACAGCAGTCTTCATCTTGAGACACCTAAAGCTGGTGACCATGGGAACTGACCTAGGGAACTCACAGAAAGCTGAGTCAGAAGGGCATCGGGTTTCCTGTGAGCTCTCGGGTGAATTCTGCAGAGTGAGGTTGTGCTTCTCTGTTCTCCCACCAGGCTGACCTGCCCTGTCTCCCTGCTTTCCACACTGCTCTGCCTGTGGCAGAGGTCCCAGACCACCAATGTGTCTGCAAGGTGGAGCATCAAATTGCTGCCTTCCTGCCCCAAATGCTCTCTCAGATACAGCTGACGCTCTCATTCTCCTGGCTGGAGCGATTGTCCTTTATTAAATTCCTTGGGGGATGATCTCATTAAGTCTTGTTATGGGTCACTTCTATTTCAGGGAGAACGAATTTGCAAGCATCTTTCTATGCGCCGCCAGTTAATTGAAACTTGAAGTAGAGGGTGGGGGAGGGGTAGGCTTGAGTGGGGTGGTAGAGAAAGCCTGAAAGGGTGGGGAGTGTGACTGGCTGCATAAGGAGCTGGGAGCTGGTTGAAAGGAGAAGGCAGAGAGAGGGTCCATATGAGGGGAGCCGATAAGGAGCTCCACACAGGCTGTGGAGGGCGAGGGAACACAGGACAAGGGTTCACCACAGCCTGATCTGCTGAGATAGCCTCCTAGCTGCCTCCCAGGCCTCAGGGCTCAACCCTGCCCAGACACCTGAGTCCCGACCAACATGGAATGATAAGGGCCTAGGCCAGGATTGTGGCAGCAGAGATGGAAAAGAAGGAGATAGGAAAGAACTTGGAAACAAATTTGATATAGAGATGGATGGAGGAGAGGAAAGATCCCAAGATGACCTTGAGAGATGCCCAGAGAAAGGGGAGAAGTACCAGAGTACAAGGCCCAGCATTGGCCTGGGGCCAATGCCAAGTTCGCAGCTCCATTGCTTGAAGAATCCCTTTTCACCCACTTCTGAGAACATGTCTTGTGGCTCTTTGATCATTCATTTATGCATGTATGCATGCAGCTAACATGAAGTGAGTACTTACTGTGTATCAGGCCCTGTGCAAATGTAAACAAATACACTTCTGAGGTTGAGTGACTTGAGTCCATTCAGAGAAGTTAGCCACTGTCAGAATCTCTTTTACTTAAGTTACCTTTCAAACAGCGTGCTGATCTTTAGGATAGATGCTACAGAGAAGATATAAAGGTGGAAGAAAGCTTTGTGTTGGGGACCTTAAGTCAAATGAACTTGTACATTGGTAGCACTGGAAGGCAGATGACCACTAACCAGTGGGGTGGCCCTTGGCTGGTCTCTTAAACTTCTAGGCCTGGGTTCTTTCATCTGTAAGAGCAGCGAGGAGGGTTCGGTGATCTTCAAAAACTCTGGGATCTTTCTTTCTATGCTTTGTGTTATGGATATGAAAGTGCTCTGGAAAGTTTGATTAGTGCCTAAGTGTGAGATGGCCCTTTATTTCAGAAAGCAGTAACAACCAACGTGAGTACACACAGACTGGATGTGGGGTGCGCCACGGAGCCTCCATCCATACTCCTGTGTTCCCGTGGGGAGGGCATTCCACTGAGCCACACTCCTCAACTCTCTGGTCCCTCTCCTGGGAAGAAAGACCTATCCGATTGGAAAGTCTGAGAGAAGGAACTGAGCATGCTTTGCTAAGACCTGCTGGGTCCTTGTTATGGGCTGAATTGTGTCCCCCCCAAATTTATAGGCTGAAGCCCTAACCCCCAGGCCCTCAGAATGTGACTGCATTTGGGGATAGGGCCTGTAAAGAGGGGATTAAGTTAAAGTGGGGTTGTGAGAGTGAGCCCTAATTCACTGCCAATAGTGTCCTTGTAAAAGCAGATTAGGATGCAGACAACACAGACTAAGGGGTGACCATGTGAAGAAACAGGGAAGGAGGTCATCTGTAAGCCAAGGAGGGAGGCCACGAAAAAAACCAAACCCGCTGACGCATTGACCTTGGACTTCTAGTTTCCAGAACTGTGAGGAAACAAATTTGTTGTTTAAACCACCCAGTCTGGTACTTTGTTATGGAACCTCCAGGGAACTGATGCAATACTCTCTAGGACTTGAGAATAATGCAATATTCTCTTTAGGACATGTCTGCCTACAGAGGGAGTATATTCCAGCTGTTCACCCCACAGCAAACCTGCTGGGTGGGGAGAGGGAGGGCTGAGGTCATCCAGGTCTATCTGAGGCTGAATGAATGTCTGTCGCCAGCGGCCATGACATGATAGGAAGTCCATGGGGACTGCCTGTTTGCATCGTGTCCCCCAATCTGGCTTTTATCCACCATTACGTTGACCCATTTCCTATGCCTTTTTTCTCAATGGTTTCCAAACCTGAGGAGAAGAGAGAGGGCTATATTTATTTTTATTTTTATTTTTTTGCATTTCCACTCCCAACCCAGCAAGAAAGAAAGGAAAAACCATCACAGCCTTCCTTGGGGATTTGTTCTTTCTTCTACACTCCCCCCTTAGCGTCGCCCTCACCCGAGGGCCGCTCTACGTCCAGGCCGACCTGTTTCTTGAAGAATGGCTTAGCGTTTTCATTCTGCTTTGACAACTGCCTAGAATGCCTTTCCTGGTCTTCTCTCTGCCGCAAAATTCTCTTCATTCTCAAGGTGTTGGCTCAGAGGTCTCCTCCTAGGTTCTCCCCGGGGCACAGGCCAAGTCTGCAGCTTCCTCGTCTCAGCTCCTATGACTCTGGGTACATATTTCTATTATGTTGTCATTTAGTCCTAATATTAGATGACCTCCTGTCTGTCTTCCCCATGAGGACAGAATGGTTTGAGCACAGAACCTGGAAGAACTTCCTCTGGTCACATCTGTGTTCCCAGTGCTAGCATGGTGCCTGGCCCCTGAGTAGGTGTCCGCAAAGTGCTGGAGAATGAATGAGTGGCAGGGTGACAGTAGGACATGCTAATTTGTGTGTTTGTCATAGTATTTTGCCAGCTCTTCTATTTCAAGTAGACTGCCAGGTTGGTCTTTCCTTGTCAGAGTTTGGGCTTGGTGAGAACAGAAGGAGCCAGAGATCAATGACTCCTCCTGTCCGTTGAGACAAATCTAACCTCACTGGGTTTTATGGGGGGAGGGGGGGAGGAGAGGGAGGGCAGATGGCCTTTGAGAGAGAAGGAGTCATGAGGGCCTGGAAGGGGAGAGAGTTGTGGGTGCCCTCACCCCTGCACAGTCAGTCATCCACGAGGAGAGGCCTTTGGGGAATCCCAGCCTTGGCAAAGATTTCTGCTCCCCATATTTGGTACAAAAACAGAGCCCAGCTACTGTTTCTTCTGCTGCGCTTTGGAAAAGGACATCTGCATGAAGGGAAAGTCTGGATGCCACCCTCACTTTTCAGGCACTTGGGTTCTGGGGGGTCCTGTGTGGGGACTTGAAATGAGGATTCAGCAATGACTGATGTGGACTTTTCTGCCAGGTGGGGGCCTTAGAGTAGAAATTAAATTGAGTTACAGCACATGAAGAAAGCAATGTTTCTTGCATGCTGGAATTGGAGTGAGATAGGGAACGTGGCTAAACAGAACGGCTGTAACTGATAAGAGCTGCAGGGACTGACATGGAGATAGTAAGACCAACCACCAACCGGTGTATGGCTTAGAATCCGCAGAAGACGGCTCGATACCACGCGGTGACTAACTTCACCCTGTGGTGACCCCTAGCCTCCTTCTACACTCACGGTAATAACACACCTTCATCCTAAACAGCACAACCCACGCCACCGTAATCATAAATGGAAAGCCCATAAAAAGTCACACAGTGGCTGATGGAGCTCTTCTGAGAAGTCTCAACCTCTTTCCCCCCCGAAATCCTGAATTTCCTTTCTCCTATTAAAAGCCCCACCCCTTGATTAAATGAGCCTCAATAAAGGAAGTAAACCCCACTAGGGAGGGGCTGTACTGCCTGCGGAGCAGCCCGCTCCCCCCATCCCACTGCTTCACGGATAAACTCCCTTTCACTTTAAACTCCATGCTGATTCATATTTGAATTCTTTCCTGTGTGAAGCCAAGAACCCACCATGGGTCGTGGACCCTTGGGTGCCTGGACTCCCAGAACGCCTGTATCAGGAGGACTAGATTATTATCCAATACAAATAAATTCTGAATCTTTTTTTTAATGTCCTGAACTGTTGTTCCCTCTCCCCCTCTGTCACCCTAGAAATTTTTTTTTTGTCCTCATTTTATTTATTTATTTATTTATTTTTGAAAAATATATTTTATTGATTTTGCTATTACAGTTGTTCCATCTCCTCCCCACCCCCCGCCCTGCACACCCCTTCCCCCCTCACTCACCCTCCTTAGTTCATGTCCATGGGTCATATATATGAGTTCTTTGGCTTCTACATTTCCTATACTATTCTTAACCTCCCCCTGTCTATCTTCTACCTACCATTTATTCTACTTATTCCCTGTACCTTTCCCCCCTCTCTCCCCACCCACCCCCTTGATGATAACCCTCCATGTGATCTCCATTTCTGTGATTTTGTTCCTGTTCTAGGTGTGTGCTTAGTTTGTTTTGTTTTTGTTTCTGTTTTAGGTTCAGTTGTTAATAGCTGTGAGTTTGTTATCATGTCACCCTAGAAATTTTACCAAGGCCTAAGCTGACCCAGAATTTACTCCATTCTCTCCTCACCTGTTATCTAGAATTCGGCAGGTTGGGGAGTGTTTGTCACTCTCTAGACTTCTGGTAATATGTTCTCACAGTAGCCTGGGACAGCCCCAGAAGGGGAGTCCTTCAGCTGATGGGTACTTCCTGCCAGAGACTAAAGGCCCCAGTAAAGAAAGTTCTATTGTTGCCTCAAAGAGGATGGAGAGTGGAGGGGCTGCTTAAGGTCAGGCTGCAACCACTGGGAGGAGAAGCACCCTGGGGAGCCTGGAGAAGGAGCTTCAGGAAAATGAGCCCGGGTGAGATGGGGTGGGGTGCTGGGGGAGACGCTGTGCAGGATGGGAAGGATCCCTGCAGCCAGCACCAGGCCTACCTCCAGAGAATAAGGTACCCCAAAGAACAAGAGATAAATAGATCACTCTCTCAGACCTGACTAGTGCTGGGGTTCAGAATGAGTCACCCCAAGGATATACCACTCTGGCATGTAGAGTATTTCAAACTGAAAACAATCAGAAGGCTCAGGAGGAAACTTTGATGTTCCACTTGACTGCCTAAGAGAATGTAGACAAAGGGCTTGCTCCAGGAAGGGAGCTATCATCATAGATAACTATATTTTAGTATCAGTTAGGTGTGATTGACAGGGAGGAACCTAGCAAAACCCATTTGACCAAAGTCCTCTCTGTGTCCCATTGTTTCAAGAGGGCGTAACACACATTTGTCTACTAAACAATAACTCTTCTTATCTCCTGTGAATTGCCTTACTTCCCCTTCCCTTGCTCTGAATGACAGATAGACCTCATTTTGCCTGCCTGTCTTGGGAATCTTCATGCTCACGGGAATTCCCTGTATGCAAGTATTAAAACTTAATTTTCTCCTATTAATCTGCTGTATGCCATTTGAGTTATTCAACCAGCCAGAAGAACTAAGACGCAAAGGGGAGAGTTCCCCCATCCCTGACACTAGTCACTTCCATCCCAATGAAGGCTTCTTAGAAATATAACTTCACCGAGACGTCATTTCTTTAACATGACCCTTTCTCCTTTCTGTCTGTCCACTCCTTCCTTAATGATTAAGTGTTAGGGCCTCAGATTCTCGTCAACATCAAACTGTCTTAAGAACAAAAGGCTCAGGTCCATTGACCTTAGAAACAGAGTTTCAGTCAAGCTAAAGATAACATCTGGACTTCAGTTGTGTTTCAGCCCCAGGCCCAGGAAAGTGGAATGACCCTACTGACCACACCCTCATGAAAGCAGGCAGGACAATGCCATGGCTGACCTCAGGACCTGCCAACTCTGGCCCCCACCAATCAGTAGAGCCCGTGATCCCAGCTCCCTGAGTCACCAGTATTAATGATTTTTCTCCTATATAATCTAACCCCTGGAAGCCATCAGAAGAGCACTTGCTTACCTGACTCCAGGCTTGGTGCCATTTCCTCAACTAATAAACCTCTACTTTCTTTGCTGCTCATTCCTGTTCAAATTTGATTGAGCTTTGATGGGTGCAGGCGAACAAACCCCATTAATCTGGTAACAGAATCCACAAGCATCTCTCTCCTCTCCTTAGCCCCTTGTCCCTGCCACCCTCCTCTACCTTGATGATGTGATGACACAGAGACCAAAGCTCCCAAGGAACAGTGTGCTGATGGAATCTCCGATTTCCTCACAGTCAGACAGCGTGTGACACACTGTCTGCAAGGTAGACTAGGGGGGAAAATAGACATTGAGAGGCCAAAAGAGCAGTAAAGAGAAGAGGCTGGAGGCCCAGCAGGAACTGGGGAGGAAAGAAGAGTTGTGGCTTTGGGTACCCTCCAAAGCAGAATTGAAGACAAAAGCTTGCACACAGGCAGTCAGTTTTGGGAAGTACCCCAAGAACAGGAGGGAGCGACAGGGAATTGCTGTACAAGGAAGGAAGGAGAGACATTCCTGGGCTGCTGCATTGCCAAGTTAGTCTCCTTGGAAGACACCTGGGGTGTGGTCCTGCTGTTTGCCTCTGAGGAGCCCTACAGAATGGGATGCAGAATTGTCCACCCAAGGGAAAGAAGACAAGACATTTATCCATAGTTCTCACCCCTGCTGGTCCACTATCACCCTGTGGCCCTTCTCTCTTCCAGGTTTGCCTCTGGTCAGTCCCCATGTCCCAGGAGGGAAGTCCCAGGGCAGGTGACATCAGGACATAGCTGGAGTGAAGATATTGTGGACAAAAAGGGGCCACATACTACACTTGACAAGCTCAGGGGAGGCGTGCCTGGTGGCCTTACAAACTCAGAGACCTAAAGTAACCACATAAGATTTTCTGAAATGAAAACTTTTTAACAAAAAGCAGTTTGTGGAGGGTAGTCAGGGCCTAGGCTAGGATCTTCCCTGACAAAAGTCAACCTTCCCCTTTAACTGCACCTGCCTATTGTCTTTTTGCATCTACGATAATGAAACTGGAAAAGTCAGTGTTCGTGCTGCCTGTCACTCCCAGAACCAATAAGCAGAGATAAGGCTTGAATCTTTATGGGTGCTTTATTCAGCTGGCCAGTGATCTGAGAAGACAGCAGGTTATGTACCCTCAAAATCCATCTTCACATCTCAAGTTGGCCTTTTTACAAGGAGAAGAAAGGGTGGTAGGGGGTTTGGGAATAAGGTTAATTGGATAACAGTTGCAGTCTGGCACAATTTTCTTAGTATTTCTTTATCTGCTGATGAACAATTCTTTATCTGCCTCACAGGCATTCCCTCAATTGGAACACAATGGCTCAGATGCCATCTTCATCAGCAGACCCCTGGGACACAAAGGTTAAATTACTTGTCACTTCCTGGAGTCACTCGGTCATGCATTCCAGTTCCAGGAATAACAGCTTTCCAGTATGCATTAATCACTTAAGCCAATCAACTAAGGCAAAAATCTGTTGCTCCTGAGTTCCCCTGTCAAAAACATACCTTTGGAATGTCAAGGTAATCTCCCTTTTTCCAAACCTCTGGGCCACAACCACTGTGCCAGAGTAGAGACCACAAATCCTGCAAATCCATCTGTGTAAAAGAACTATGTGTCTATCATTTTACTTTTTTATCCAATCCCAGAAGTTTTCCCACTTTGCCTCTCCCACCTCCCTAATCTATCACCAGTGGATTTCTGTAACCCCCTTACACCTTCTTTATTGATTGTAATGTATAAAATAAGGTGCAAAACTGCCATTTTCGAAAGTATTTTCTTGATTGGTTGAGGTTTTGTTTCCCAGCAATTGTTGTCAGTTTGGCTCAAACTCATAAAAACTCTTGCAGGTTTGGACATTTCTTATTCTGATAATAATCTGAACTGGAAGACAACATGAGAGAGGGGCGAGAAGAATATACAGCAAAAGAATGGAGGCAGGAAGGGAAAGAGAGGGTGGTAACGGGGAGGGGAGGACGAGACAAACAGGACCAGTCCCCGCTTTGAGGAGAGACTCAGCAGGGCAGAGGCAGTCCTTCAGCAGCTGGGGACGCTCTGCAGAGCTCCTGGGACTGGCTGGGGTAAGCCCTCGTTGTCACAGTCTCTTCTGCCACTACCCTCTGGCAGGCCCACATGCAGGGACAGGGCAGCCTTGGCAGTGACTGTAGGATCCCATCCCCTTGTAGCCCGGGACCATCTCTTTTGGGCCTCCCAGGAAGACAAGCTGTGTCCTTTGTGTTCCTGGCTCTTCCAGCTCAACAGCATTGACTCGGGGGTTTCTGGGCACATGATTATACAAAAGGATCGTGACCTGTCACAATGAAAGCAAGCTTCCTGCAGTCCTTACAGCAATGGGAAATCCAGTTTGGATTGTGGTTGTCCTCCCCCGAACCCCTGATGTTGGGTGGGTTTGAAGAGATGGGCTTCTGAAGTGTAAGTGGAAATCGTGGGAAGGGAAGGGACTTTTGCCCATCTGGTGACTTGCAGGACTCAAGGTAGAAACCACGAGCATAATTAAAAGGCAGCGCAGCTCTACTAAGGACTTTAAGTGACACATTTTTCCCAAAAAGTAAAATTAGTAAAGAGATGCCATTTTTTCAGCAAAATAAAGGGTGATTTCTAAGGTCCCCTTCTTGGCCAGATGGTTACTCATGGTTACCAGTAAATGACAATTACTCGAGATGGAGAAAAGCCTTTGGAAGTTGGTTGAGGTCCTGCTGCCTCGGGGCTTGCTCGCCTGGCTGGTGGGGGCCCTTTCAGCCTGCTAGCTCCACACCCATCCTGTAAATCTCTGCTTAGTCTCTCTTCTAGAGGCCCCATCCTGCTTCCCCAAATCCTGATGCCTTTGCACTGACTCCTCAAGAGAGGAGTCACATGCAATGCTCTGCTTCCTTTAATTTAAAGTTATTGTTGCTGCTGTCAGTCTGTTGAAGTCCTTTGATGAATGCTTGCATTGTTCTCATGCCTAGAGCCTTTTTCAAATGATCAGCACATTATAAAACACAATAACAAGTCTAATTCCTTCCCCAACACACATACACAATGGCATTGCTAAATCCCCCAGATACCTAGGTACAGTAGTAAAAAGAGTCTGGGATTGGAGACAGCAGAGCAAGATTTGGTCTTGACTCTCCCATTTGGTGCTGGTAACCTTGGGCAAGTCATTCATTTATTCGCTCACTCATTCAGCATTTATTCAGAATCTCCTTGTGTCAGTGATTCATATACTCTGCAAAACGTTAACAATGCCCTCCCTTACTACCTTTTAGGACTGTTTAGAAAAGCTAATGAAATCATACTCCGAAGTGTTCCAGGGAAGCTCTATGTAAATGTATGTTGTTGGTATTAATCAGCAAAAAGATCAAAACAGAATTGGAGAGGTGGGGGGCAGGGCGAGGGTTGGAAACCACAGCACGTGATACATCACTTCTCCAAGAAAGACCCCTGTTCTGCGCCCTCAGGCTGTGCCCTGCACTCAAGCTGGACTTTGCCCAGAGACCTGTCTCTTCCTCTCTGTCTTTGGACACCCTGCTCTTCATCCAAGGCCCTGGTCAAAACCCTTCTTTTCCACAAAGTCCTCTTAGCTCTTGGGACTTGATATCCGCCCCCGCCCCCACATGTCCCTTCTCTGCTTCACAGATCGCTATGTTCCACCTGTAAACTATTGCGATCTGCTTCCAGGCTGAGCCCCGTCACCAGACAGACAATAGTGTTCTTGAGGGAGGCGACTGTGTGCTCCTCTGTGAACCCTGCCTCTGTCCCTTTAGCTCATGTGACCTTGGTCGGGTGCCCTGTCTTCCCCAAGCCCCAAGCCCCTTTACTCCTCTGCCTACTTTGCTGACTATTGTGAGGGTTAATGAAATATCACATGTCAGGGGCCTAACACTTGTGTTTCGTGGGCAGGCTTCCAACAGACGTCTTTTGAATGAAATTGAATGGGCCCTTCCAACGAGGTGGCCACTTAATCTGTGCAAACGAGGGACGTTGGGACAATCCCCACCCAGTAATATTTTCCCTGCCAGGATTTGGTACCTGAAATGTCACCAGGAAAGATTAATTCCTCCTCAGAGGCACTCCTTTACGTTTCAGTACTACTGGGAGAGACAAAGCATTAAACCAATCCACCGTCTGAATTTTGGGTGATGGCAGCATTGGCCGTCAATGATGAGGCGGACACGGTCGTAGGGAAGGTGGAGTCCGAAGAGACAGTTGGCCTAGGACTGCGCTTGCTTAATGCAGCATGTTTATTTAAAACTAAATATAAGATGTGTATTGAAAGCCAAACTTTAAATGCAGACAACTGTAATTGAACAACAATAAAGTAATAAAATCTTTTTAAAAAAAATTACCCATCTCATTATTACATAAAGACTTAAACACAACACAGATTTCTAACTTTTTGTCACCTCAACAACTTAACAATCCTCAACAACTTAAGAACTTTTATTAACCTTCAAATAAAATAATAAAATAGAAAAAAAGAAACTCAAACTTTCAGGATCCTGTGTAATCATCTCTGATACCAATAGCAATTCTCCGACAATGACTGGGTGTACAACAATTCCGGTCAATTCTGGTCAGTTCTGACACCCACCACCCAGAGTCAGTGCAGACCCCATAGGCCTAGGTCTCAGTCCCCTGAAACTGTCCCACTTCGGATGCCAGCTGTAACCGGGATCCCCAGGCTACCCACACTTATGTTCTGCAGACTATAATTTTGGGGATTCCCATGACTCCTCCTCAAGTTCCAGAACACAGTAAGGCATTTTACTATTGTTGGTCTATCAAGGATACAACTACCTGTCCAGGTGAATCAGCTGCTCCCGCATCTCAGTAAGTTCGCCAACCTGGAACCTCTTCAGACCCCATCATTTGGGGTTTCTACTGAGGTTTCATCATGTAGGTGTGATTAATGAAATCACTGGTCATGGGTGATTGAACTCAATCTTCAGCCCCTCTCCCCTTTCCAGAGGTGCGTTTGGGAATGAAAGTCCCAACCCTCTCATCTTGAGGTGGGTCCCTCTGTCAAGCAGCCCCCATCTTGAAGTCACCTAGGGCCCACCAAGTCACCTCATTACCACCAACTCAGGTTGAAAGCGCTTTCTTAATAACCAAAGGCACTCCTATCACTCAGGAAATGACAAGGATTTTGTCCTATGTGCTAGGAACTGAGGACAAAGACCATATACATACTTTAAATTATACCAGAGATTCCCGGATGTTGCTCTTACTCAAACACTGTCGTTTTCAGAGCTGAGGAGAAGGTGGAGGTCAGGGGCCATCCTCCATAAAGCTGGTGCTTCAGTTGCTCTGAAGTCCTTGCAAGTCCTTGAGTCCTTTCTTCCAAATCACAGTGTGCTTTTGGAATGTGTCATATCTGCCACCCACAGGGAAGCTCCCTAGGGCTGCAGGCCCTTCCCTTCTTTCCTAGTTACTGCTCTCCCTTCTTTCTGCTCTTTCGGCAGCCCTCAGTCTTAGCCCTTTCCCCTCCCTGGGACCTGATGGGCTCAGCCTGGGCTCAATTGCTCTCCCTTCTCTCCACGTGGTCAGTGGGCCCTGGGGGACCACTTTCTGCTGGACTCGACAGCAACACTCATTAGAAGACTAGGTGAGAATGTCATCCCTGCTTCCCCATTAGTGCTTAAAAAATGAACCCCAGACTCCTTACACTCACATTTAGTATCACCACCTCCCTTCTGGCCTCACCTGTCCTCTGCTGCCTGACTACAGGCCGCCTTGCCCTGGAGGTGTCCTCCTCCGAACCACCCAGGGGCTTTTCCGCCTCTTCCCCCTTTCCCTTCTCTCCAGGTCGGCTTCTCTGTGCTCTTGTTCATTCAGTCGCACGTATTTGTGGAATGTGACCTGCTGGATACAACAGGGCTGGAGGAAGGATGACAGGACCTGTGTCCTGGAGGCACTGACTCTCTTCCTTCTTAGAAACAAGAGCCAGGCACTCCCCCAGCCCTTCCCAGTTGCCTCCCTCCCAGCCTCTCACCTACTTGGCACATGGCATGTCTTCCTTGTTTTGACATCCTTTCATGTTTCTGAGTCTCCCCAGCTGGAAGCTTAGGCAGACTCCCTCCATTCACATCCGTGTACTGAGGGCCTGCCCCAGGGCTGCACAGCAGGGTCTAGTCCCCGCCCTATGGTCTATGTGCCAGATGGATAAGAAAGAAGAGTGTGTATGACAGGTACACAGGAGGGCAAATGCTGTGAAGGGAACAAACGCTGCTGAGATGGGCAGTGGGTGCACTGGATCAGAGGGGGTGTCTGAGGAGCCCCTTTCCTTCTTCCCACCCTGGATGTCCCATGAGGTCAGCTGTTGTGTCATACAGAGCTGTTCTTCTCACTGGAAAAATGAAACACCAATCCATTCTTGATGAAAAATTTAAAACTGTCCTTTGCTTTTATTTCCAGTTTTTATTAGAAGGTAGTTATAGACTTCCAATATGGAAACAATATTAGAAGAATCACCTGATTGGAAAGAGACTTGGAGCCCCAGACAGAGGAGCCTTGCTTATCTATCCCAGAGAGTGGAGGGAGCGGAGGGAGATGTCCCTCCCAGTCACCCCTGGCCACTGAATGGCTCCAAGTTCATGACATGCTTGTACCCAGTTTAATTCTGGTTCCACATGAGCTTGTTGCTCTCGAAAAATGAGTCCTTTGAGATGGCAATGCCACTGTACTTGACCAGTGTGTCTGTGTCTGTTGGAGGTGCTGGCATGGAGTGTCACCACTGGAATAATGTCCTGTTTGCAGAGCATTCTTTCTGAACCAAGAATTGTCCTGAGGACCTTACACACATGACTATTTCACCCTCAGCCCTTACAAGAGCCTGCAAGGTAGTATCAGGGGTCATCTGCATTTGACACGTGAGGACGCTGAGGCTCAGCAGGGTTATGGAATTGAGGCAGAATCAGATGCCGAATCAGATCCAAATTCAGAACCCCTGGTCCTGACCTGACAACCATGGCCCCTTCTGCTAGTCAGAATCTTTAGAATGCTCCTAGACGGCCTTCTGCATGGAGCACGTAATTAAATTGTGCGGCATAATGCTCGGAGGCAGAGCAAGTAATGGTAACTCTGGAAGTGGTGACTTGTCTGAGGTTACATGGCCACCTCAGGGCAGAGTTTCATTCCCGTCCCCAATCCTGGTTCAACTGCCTTACAGGGGTGCTGGTAGATCTAGCGAGTGTTGGTTACACTGGAGGGGGGGGGGCAGGAGGTGGTTGTGCTGGGGAAGGGGTAGCTGGGTTTTCAGTAATCTGATACAAAAACAGGGGGTAGTCCAGAGATGAGGGTTCTGTCCCTTGGATCCCCCGTTTTCCTTGTCTAAAGAGTGATTCTAATAATAGTGTCCACCTCACAAGGGCAAATGGTAGAAGTAACCTGCTGCGTCAGGAGGGAACAGACTATAGAATAGTCAAAGCAAGGCCTGTTCAAGGCATTCTGATGCTATTGCTCAGGACCCCATTTCTAACATGCACCTGTTGCAGGCCCAGACCCATTCCAGGTGGTGCATCATGAGCAAACAATAATGCTGACAGACTTGGCCTTGGCCTCTAGTCTTTACAACGGAAGTTGAGAGGAGATTGACCAGTACAATTCAGTAGTAACACTGCAGACAGGCCAAGGGGTAGACATATTTTCAGGGCAGTGACTATGAGCAGAGAACACTTGACAGAAATTTCTGTAGAGACAATGGGATGGGGGGCTTGTAAGGGTAGTGATGACTGGGTGGTGTCGGGACTGGGCTGGTTTCATGCAGGTGGGATTTCAGGAGCCGGGAGAGCTGAGTATATGAGGCACAGGAGATTCTAGGAGACAGAATCCAAGGCAGCAGTAGAATCACCTGTCCAGCTCTTCATGCTCCTACAGAGGGGGTAGACAAAAGCAATCGCCCTTTTTAGCAATCTAAATAGGACAGCAATAGCGATAATAGTAATTAGGGTATCAAATGCCCCAGCCTCCAAAAATATGCACAGTCCATTCATTGTAGGGAATTGATTTGTGGGAGAAAAGGGGCCACATACTAACCCGACAAGCTCAGGAGAGGCCTGCAGGGCAGCCTTACAAACTCAGAGACCTAAAGGAACCACATAGGGTGGTCTGAAATGAAAACTTTCTAACTAAAAGCAGTTCACGGCAGGTGGTCCTGTCCTAGGCCAGTAACAAAGTCAGTCTTTAACTTAACCAAGCCTGTCTGTTGTCTTTTTGCATCCATGATAACACACCTTTGGAATGTCAGATTTCCTTTTCCGGACCGCTCAAAGCCCAGGCACCGCACCAGGGGGCAATCACAAATCCCCTCATTGTTATTGCTATTACGTTAATTGTTGACTGTTAACTCTCCTGTACCCACCAGTGTAAAAGCGTCTATCATTTTACTTTTTATCCAATCCCAGAGGTTTCCCTGTTTAGCTTTTTCGCGCCCCCCAATCTATTACCAAGGGACATCCTGTAAGCCCATTGTGCCTCCCTCTTTTGATCGTAACGTATAAAATAAGGTGCTAAAGTGCCATTCTCCGGAGCATTTCTCAATACGTTGGGATTTTGCTTCCCCGCAACTGTCGCCAGTTTGGCCCAAATAAGCTCACCAAAGACTCTCTGCAGGTTTGAATGTTTCTTAAGTTAACAGTACTAAACAGGAGGAGCTAAGATCCTACGTCAGGGTCCTACAGCAGAATGTCTATAGCAATGACAAAATAAGTCTGTCAGGTTGTTTTAAAACGGCACGTAGTAGTCCACATTCATTCATTCAAGAGTGACAGCTGTGACCTCAGTAGTTACTCTCTGTTTCCCCTGAAAGAGCCTCGGTTCTTGTCACCACCCCACAAATTCTCAAATTCCTTGAGGACTAAGGTAGCAGAGAAATGAATGAATGAATGAATGAATGAATGAATGAATGAATGAAAGAAATAACCGACATAGACGAAATGTTTACCTAACACACTGTATGTTCTCAGTTAATTTCAAGGAGGCAGCTGGTGGTAATGGTTGGGAAAGCAGGCTCCAGTTGGGCTGCCTGTGTGGGAGTCCAGTCTTGCCACTTACTGATGTGTGACCTTGGATGGGTCCCTTTATCACTCCATGCCTCAGTTTCCACCTTTGTCACCACGGGCTAGTAATACAACCAAATCATAGACTTGCATGAATGGATCTCTTTAAATGCACAGTACAGTGCCTGGCATATAGTAGGCACTCAATGAACAATTAGCTATTATTGTAAAAGTATTTTATCAACTTCTTCATGTAATTAGTAACAGAAAACTCTCAGGCTTATAGGCAGTCAGAATACAGGAGTGAACTGGGGGCAGCTGAAGGTCCTGATGATTTAAAGGGGAGACTGATGTTAATGGGAACGTGGGGCCGGCGCTGTGATTTCCAGAATCTCCTCCTGAGGATTGTCACACCAGGTCCCAGGATGGGTCCTGAAAATGTAAATGCCTTTTACATTTTCTTCTCAAGCCTTTATTTATTTATTTCTCAAAACTCTGCTTTTAAGGAGCGCAGCCTCCTGGCCAGGTCTTGAGCAGTGGGATCTGTTCTGAGCACCTCTTTTACCGGACAAGTGGCCTGTGCCCACTTCACCTTCCCTCCGGGTCCCGCGTCCAGCACGTTTCTCCCCTCTCAGACCTCGAGGAGGACACTCGAAAACTCATATTGTGCACCGGCGCGCCACCCTTTCCTGGGAACACTGCAAGTCAGAGGAGTGACTGTGCTGCGGTGGAATTTGGGGCGTCTGAAACGCATTTAGGGGCGCGGCGGGGCGGGGTCTCCCTCGGGGACCCTGTACCACCAGCAGGTGGCCATCTACCTGCGAGACCTGCCAGACCTTGCAGAAACTTGAACGGGACGTTGACGGCACTGCGTGAGAAGAGTACAGCCGAGTCTCCCCGAACTGAGCGTTGGACATCCTCGAAAAAGAGAGGAGAGAAAGGTGGGGACTCCCTGTTGAAGTGACTCAAGCATTCAGACCCCACGAACTTCATTCAGGAAGGCTTCAAGAGGGGTGCGTACGGAGCATCCTACGGGAAAGGGAGCGCCTCCTTTTCTCAGGGCATTGTCCTTGGCTTGCATTGACTGGCTTTCCTAACCTCCGAGAAAGATATTTCTGGAACGGAGGTGGGAGCGCGGGAAAGAATCCTGGGAAGGCGGTGCCTGCGCGCCCGGCTCTCTGCATCGGGAGGAGCGCGAATTCCCTTCCGCCAGATGGCGCTGTCTGGCTTTCCCTTGGCCTCCGGCTCCGGTCCCTAGAGGCTCCCGCTGCAGCGGCCGCTCTAGCCGGCTGGCGCGGGCTCTGTGGTTCCGGGCGGAAGTGAGGCGCCGAGCGGAACGGCCTCTGGTGACATTTTCTCCGGGCGGCGCGGACGAGTGAAGGGACTTGGTGGTGTACCCTGCGGAGGCGGCGAGATTTCTCGTGCCCCTGGCGGGTTTCTGATCGCGACTCTCTGCTCGCCAGCGGGGCTTGGTCTGAGTAGGAGAAGGCAGGGGTGGGCGTCGCGTTCCAAGTCACCGCGGCCGGCAGAGTCCCGGCCCGGCGGTCAGTGCGTGCCCCGACGGGGCGAGCGGAGCGGACCAGGAGGTGCGGAGCCGCCGCAGAGAGCAGGTGAGGCGTGAAGGGGCGCAGGGCCGCGGCGCGGCGACGTGTCGAGCCGCGGCACCCGGGCTGCGTCCCAGGGAGGGGTAGGGTTGAATCGTAGGGGTGCGGGCCGTAGGTGAGGACTCTGCGGCGTCCGGGCGCCGGGGCTGCGAGGGGTCCCCGGTGCCCGCGCCTGGACTTGGAAGGAGGCGCGGCCCGAGTCGGGGCCAACTGGAAGGGGTGGTTGCTGGCTCGCCCGCCGGCTGGTGACCCTCTCGTCCTCCCGGCTCGCCTGAATTGGCGGGCCGAGCCCCCCACCCTCCAGCCCTTCCCCAGACCGCAGGGGCCGGGGCCGGGGAGAGGCTGGTCCCTTTCCCCGGCGGCTGAGAGTAGTAGGCTGGAGGTGCCGCAGACTACGGGCCGCGCGGCGCAGCGGCTTTACGGCCCTGGAGTTGCTTTCACGCAACTTTCCGGCGTCCCGGCGGGCGGGGGGAACGGCGGCGGCTGCACCTCTGCCAACTCTGCGGGCTCTGCCGGCCCGGGTCTGGCGCCGACACCTGCCCCGACTCCGGAGAGCCCAGGCCGCCTCCCCAGCGCAGCGGTGGCCTGGGAGGAGGGAGGAAAGCTTTCTCAGGCGCGGTGCCTTCTGCCTCTGGGCGCTTTCTTTTGGTCGGCAGACGCCTCTGGTCCTTGGGAGGGATACGTCAGTCTCCCAAATTGATCTCCTCTGGCGAGTTTGTCAACTTTATTTAGACAGCCGGCGAGGATGTAAAGCGACCAGCCCCGAGTTAAAGACCATCGTCTTCTGACTCTTCCCAGAGCGTTCTCTTCTTTTCCCTGGTAGCACTTTGAACTTTATTCCTTATAACACCGACCTCGGGGTGTTCTTGGAGCAGCAGCTCCCAACAGAACCAACTGCACGTCATTCATTCTGCCTTTTAAATCGTCCTCTTCTTTGTCCCAGAATAGACGCTCACAGGTTGAAGGAGTGAACGTCTGTCTGTGCCTGTTCTCCCAGGTCGAACCGCTTGAGCAGCGTATCCTTGGGTGCACGTGTGGTTTCTTGCTTGAGCTTTTGCTTTCTGAATCCTTCTACCCAGTAGGATGACAATTCCACTGATGATAGGTGACAAAGTATCCTTTGTCAAGGTGGACCTCTTGATTACAACTACATCTGGTGGTTTTGCTTAGGCTATTATTGTGCAGTGTCGTTGGGCACATGCTGGCAGTTTGAATTACTCCTCCTCCTGGGATACTTAAGGATGGAGACTATTAACTTTTCTAATGTAGTTTTATTGATCCTGGCAATGGGATTTTTCCCAGTAAGAGCATTGCCTTTTGGTTTAACAAGGATTTTTAGGGGCCTACAATGGATAGTTATTACCTGATGTCCTGCGGAGTCGCAACGCTAACCGTTTTTTAGTAGAAAATGTAACATTTTGGCAGAGTAACTTGGCCACTACAATGCCTAGTTGAGAACTTTATGCTCAGTAAATATAAAATTATGAATTAAATATGAATTCAGGAAACCAGATGAAATTTAGATAATCTGTACACTACTTTAAAAAGAGCCTTAGTGAAATTTTATGCAGTTCCATGAAATGAGAAATAAAAGTATTTTTAGGCATTTCTAAATTAGATTACTTCAGATTACTTTTCAGTACCACTATAATCTTAAAACTTCAAACTGCATCTTTTTCGTAATGTTTATGTTATAGATATAAACTTCAAAATATGTGTATATAATATGAAAGGCAGGGAGAAACATCATGGTGTTATACCTAAAGCATCAACTAAATATGATTTCTTAATGGAAAGAATTTTTTTCTGACTTTTTTGAAGAACGGGAGGGACTGGATTTTGGAGCTGGAAACTTTTCCATTGTTAATTAGCTTCATATTAAGTTCATGGTGTAGCTGTTATGTTACTCACTAATTCAGTGTATATTGTTCTTAAATGCATTTATGAAAGTGTCATAATACTCTCTTTTGTAGTCTTCATGGTTTATCCAAGACCCATATATTAAAGATAAATTAAGCTTTAAATTCTAATTTAAGACAGTTCTTTTAGAATTGAGTGTATGTCCTGCAGAGGTTTCTATTTTCATAAGTGATGTTGGTACCTTAAGTCTCCTTACTATATGACTGTTAATTTCTGGGAGCTTGTGTGTCACTCATTATTTAAGAGGTTGTTTTGGTGGGACCTTTGATCTTACGGTTTTGTTCTGATGTGTGCATGAATAGACTTGGTATATGGGTAATTCGGATATTTTTGTTTTTTTTCTCTTTAAAGTTTGGAATTGGTATATGCTAGAGACCCAAACAAGCCCTATGTTTGTAACTTTGGTAAACCACTTTAGAACTTCCTAATGTTTCTGCGTGTAGCTAGGGACATCTTTACCAAATTGATGAAACTTGAGAAAACCTGTAAAAGATGAAAAACGTACGATGGTATGTTTTCTTTTGAACTACATTGATTTCAGTGTTCTATTATTCTAGAAAGAGTTTGGGGCCAAATAAAGTTTCTTGGGTAGCTATAATTAATTATATAATAAAAATGAAACACGTATTAATTGTCTAAATTAATCGTGGAAAGCTATGAGACTAGAAAGGTGACAAAGCTATTGAGAAAACACAGACAACAAAACATTCAGTGGCACCTCTTTATTCTCTCAACACTAATTTATTGATTGTTTCTTGTGTGCCAGCGCTCTGTTTGCTGGAGCTGGAACGGTGGATAAGACTGACAGGGTCCTGATGCTACAGGATGAACCTGACGTTTTAGCTGATTTCCAGGTGGGCATTCCAGGCTAGGGAGCAGCCTAAGCAAAGTCATGAGTGTCAGTGATCTCGAATGGTTAGTGTGGCCGTCTGTGAAAGTACAGTGTCTTCGTCTGTTACTGAGCTACTGCATCTTTTGCAGGGGTGGGGGGAACGGAGGTGGAATATAAAAGAGAAGATAGGCATTCCTTTAGCATCTGTTTCAGTGAGTAGAAATTTATTTGGTTTTAATGTTTTATTTTGGGTTGATGCTTTGGTAGTTATTTTTTAGTTGTCAAATTTCAGTCAAATTTAAATTTGACTGTTGTCATGAAACTTTTCTGAATCCTTAGCCTTTATCTTTAATTGTACCTACTTTCCCTGCTCTTTAAGGACTCATGATTGAACTTAAGGGAAATAAACAGTGTTTTCTGCTTCTGTGTGGGCAGCTTTTCTCAGCAGAAGTGGGATTGATGTTCAGTCAGTTTTCACACTCAGCCCACATGTCCTTGTGGTAAAAGAAAGGAGCAGAGTAACACTAAAAAGCATCTTGCTTGTTTTATTTTCTTCCGTATTCCTGAACTGCTAGGGAGCATTGTGTGTTGTCTATATTATACATATTTATCACAGCATATTAATAGCAGCTGATAATAGTAAATGTAATTTTAAAATAATGTAAAATAGTGTAACTCATATTTGATGATTGTCTTATTTAGGATTTGTAGTTTTAATTTACAGTGTTTAAATTTTGTTTCTATTCTCTTTCATTCAGAATAGGGACCTCAATCCTCTTTGCTCTGGTTCTGTCACTTAATAGCTAATAGACAGACAGATCATGTAAATCCTGTTATAATTTGACTTTATTTAATTTTAAAACTATCTGGATGAGTATTTTCTAGGTAAGATTAATCAAAACTAGAACTCTTTCCATAGAACTTAGTTTTATTTGTATGTGGAGTTATTTATACCTGGTTAAATTAAAACACACATTTACTGTCCTGGCCAGGTGGCGAAGTTGGTTGGAGCACTGTCCTGTACATCAAAACGTTTCAGGTTTGAGTGCCTGTGGGAGGCAACCTATCGGTGGTTCTCTCTCACATCATTGTTTCTCCCCACCCCCTATCATTAAAACGTAGCCTTGGGTGAGGATTTACAAAAAACAAAACCATTTACTGAGCACGTAGGTGCCAGGTGGGGAAGATAAAAGAAATCATTTCTGCCCAGGGAACTCAAATGTAATGAATCAATGATTTTGAAGTTCTTTCCTGCTCTAAAGTGTGCAGAAGAAAAGTCGGTTTTAGGAGAAAAAAGTACCTATGACGAAACAACTGTCGTGTGGAGCTAGTCTTTCCCTTTATAAAAACATTTTAAATAAGGACTTGGAACGTAGCTCCTATATGAGTCTCTAAGCTTAAAAGAAAATGATTGGAGTCTTGAATATTCTTTTTGTACTGCCAATTTATTTACAGAATACTTTTTACTTTGCCTGGAATCAAGACCATGTATTACTAAATTAGATCTGATTGTTCAAAGAGGAAAAAATTAAATCTGTTAAACTTTATAGTGTATACTCCCCCTCCCCCCGCCAAAAAAAAATATATATATATAGCCATTCCTATGAATCTGAATTAACTAGGATTGTGTTTAGGTAATCTAGAAATTAAAGTTTTCATTAATGTGGTTAGGGTTAGGGAAACAAGATACCAAAAGGATTGGTGGAAGTTATTTTACTGAGTTGTCTGGTTTAAAAAAAAACGAAAAACTTTTATGATGTTCAGAGTCAGCATTTTGTTAGGTGCCTTATAATTAGAGAAAGATATTGTTGGGGAGAGGGAAGTTGGGTGTGGACTAAAACTGTAGGAAAACAGGACTGTTTTCCTTTCTGTTAAGGACAAAAGAACAAAAACCTCATGTGGTTAAGATTTTAAGCAGTGTCCTGTCGGCCTTAATTTTAACCCAGAGTATAGAAGTATAGTTTACTCTTAAATCAACATTTTATCATCAAGGGTTTCCCATTATTTTTCTCCTTTACAGTCCACCAAACAATTCGCTATGAGTCTGAGGTCATGTACAGGGGATAGGTTTTTGGCAACACTTATCTTGGGGACCTCAGGTCCCAGCGTGTGGTGACAAATCTTTATGTGTATTGTCTTCTGAAAGAGATAGAAAATGGCCCGAACAGAACTCTTGGAGGAAATCTAGAACCTGTGTTTTAAATTATTCTTGATTTACACTGTTGGTGCTTTTGAGTACTTACTGGGTCTTTCATTAGCCATGGTTCATTCTTTGCATTTGGTAACTTCTTGGCATCTTACTTGATGCTAGTTTATACACAGTCCTGGTACTGGGCCAGGTACAAGTCAGTAGTGGTGGTATCTGCCACATGAAGTGATTTGAGCAGCCACTATCACCCTTAGTCTATTTATAGAGCTTATATCAGTGGAGAAAAGGTTGGCTAGCAAGCACGCTAAGCTGTTCTCTTCCCATCGTTGCAATCTCAGAATTTATACTTCAGTTCCGGGTAGGCCAGATCATCGAGCTGCATTAATTTTTAGTGCTCCCTTTCTGTACACCAGCTTTTTAGCACTCAGTTTCTTAAGCAACTTCACTCTTGAAGAAAAAAAGAGAACCAAGTAGCTATTTTCACACTGAAAAATAATTAGCAATAATTTCTTAATATCATATGATATTCAGTGTTCAGATTTCTCTATCATCTCATAAATATGTTTTTACAGTCACTGAAGTGAAGAGTCAAATAAGGTCTGTGCATTATTTTATAAATTATAGGTTCTCCCTCCATTTCTTGTTTTTTTTTTTAAGATTTTATTTATTTATTTTTTAGAGAGGGGAAGGGAGGGAGGAAGAGAGGGAGAAAAACATCAGTGTGTGGTTGCCTCTCTTGCGCCCCCCACCGAGGACCAGGCCTGTAGCCAGGCATGTGCCCTGACTGGGAATCGAACTGGTGACTCCCTGGTCTGCAGGCCAGCACTCAATCCACTGAGTACACCAGTCAGCCCCCCTCCATTTGTTATTCCTGGCAAATTATTTATTGAAGAAATAGGAGCTTCCCAGTTTGAATTTGCCAGTTACATTCCTGTGTTGGTGATATTAAACATGTTCTTCTGTCCCCTGGGTTTCTTGCTAATTGGTATTACGGTTGATCAGATTTGGTTTCTATAAGGTATAATCTCTCTTCTTTTATCTTTCTTTTTTTTTCCTTTGAGGGGGCAAGAATATTCTATTGATGATGAGTACGCTTGTATCAGGAGGCACATAATGTTTGGTTCTATGTGATGTTAGCAGCTGTTTATCCTTATTGCCTATCTCCATTAACTTATTAGTTGTAATTCCTCACTGGGAATGCCTTTTATCATTCTCAGTTCTGAGTCTTTTATACTGTGTCTTGTTTATGGACTGTTCAACCTCTTCCTTTCGAGAGCTAAGTGAAGGGACGGGGAAGAGTTGCTGTTGAGAAAACGGCCATGTTTACAGGGTTCAGAAGTAAGGCCTGCTTGAGTGTGGTTGGTAGGGTAATAATACGGGTGTAATAATTCATAGTTTTATTTTGAACATTTCACCTAAAAATGCCATATGATGTGCTTGAGTGTGATATTGTTATGTTACAGAATTGCCTGCTTACGATTTTTTAATAAAAGGTTTCGTAATAAGAAAGAGGTGTTATTTGTGCTGGACTCCGTATATAGTAATTCTGTAGTGTTTTTATTTCAGTCCTGATCTTTGGTTCCTGTACTGTCCATGCTACAACTTCACAGTGGAAAAACTGACCTCACATCCTGACTCATAACAGAAAGATGTCCTTTGAAAGCAAAATTTGTTTTGCAGTTGGTGCTTATTTAAGATAAGAGTACTGTTGTCATTTTAAGTTGTTAGTGTTTACATATAAGAATTAGAAAAGAGGTTAATTTTTCAACTTCAAAAGATTTCGCAACATCATTGTTACAGATGCAGTGGAATCTCTTCCAAGATCTAGACGGGGAGAGGGGGCTTCATTTTGTTAGTAATATACTACTCTCTGCCTCTTCAGTTTTGTATGTCTGGTTTTTGCATCTTTATGCATAAATACACAGTCATTTTATAATACAATATTCTAAGTGTATCGAAACAACTTTACTAGGCTATTAACAATTGTGCTAGTTTTGTCTTAGGCTTTTATGTGGAAAGAAAAGGAGAGTTACTCTCAGAAATCATGTTGATTCTGTGTAATGGCATATATTTTTCTATACAAGTCAGTAGTACTGAGTTTTAAGCAAGCAAGGTATTTCATTAGTGTCTTGGTGATTTTTAAAAATGATTTTCATCAATTCAACAAATATTTGTTAAATATTATGTGTTAGGAACTGTGAGTGAATTGAAGATGTTTAACAGAACCCCTGATTTTTGAGGAGATTTGTAATCTAACGGGGCTGAGGAGGGTGAGTGAAAAATATTTACACAAATAACTTGGTCAGCTACGTTTCTGTTGGTGGTTTCATGACTTTCTTTTGTTTTAAAAGTCTCATCCATATAAGAAGTGTTTTTTACTCCAGTTTAAAAATTGTCCAATTGCTTTGATTTTTAGTGTTCAGAGTGCATCGTTTTTGACTCACA
>VMDR010002609.1:0-87699 GCA_007922815.1 Macrotus californicus
TTTTTCCGTTACCATTTCCCCTTTACCTCGCCCCCCATCGCCGCATCGTCGTCCGTGTCCCTGAGTCCTTCTTCTTTTCTGCTCGCTCCGTCCACCACTGCTGGGTTTCTAGACGTGTTTGAACCAGGCCAAGAGCACGGTTCTGTACGGACTGTGAAACATATTTCAGTGAGCACTAAGAGGGAGGTAGCTATTTATTAGAAGTAAGCTGGTGTTTCAAAGTATGTACTTAGAATACTCACAATTAAATTTCAGTTTGGCTTGAAATAGAATGTAATGTGTAATATTTTGTCCCACCATGATTGTATACTAAAGAATACATTGGGGAAAGAATATCTTTTTAATAAATGGTATTAGGAATAACTGAGTAGCTACACGTAAAAGAATAAAGTTGGAACCCTACCTTAATACCATATGCAAAAATTAACTCACAGTGGAGGAAAGACCTAATCATACAAACTGAAACTATAAAATCATTAGGAGAAAACATAGATGTAACTCTTTGTGACCTTGGATTAGGTGACAGTCCCTTAGAATTGACCCCAAAAGCATATGCGACCAAAGAAAAAAATGGATAAATTGAACTCAATCAAAATGAAAAGCTTGTAGATCAAAAGAAATTATCAAGAAAGGAAAAGGTAACCCGCAGAATAGAAATATTTGCAAAACGCATATCTGATAAAGGTCTAGGAAAGCGGGCCCCCAACCCCTGTGCTGCCTGTTGGGGACCGGGCTGCACAGCAGGAGATGAGCAGAGCTTTGCTCACTGTACCCCCTGGGCTCTTCCTCCTGTCTCCGCAAGCCCTCCCACCCCGCACCCGCTGTCTGTGGAAAAATTGTCTTTCGTGAAACTGGTCCCCATGCCAGAAAGATTGAGGACTGTTGTACTAGTAAAGAACTCTTACAACTAAACAGTAAAAAGACAGCGTAGTTTAAAAAATGAGTAAAGCATCTGAATAGTCATTTCTTAGAAGATCTACAAATGGCCAATACACATATGAAAAGATGCTCAACATCATTAGTCATTTGGGGAAATGCCGATCAAATACTTTGAGAAATGCATTGACATACCATGCCAAACTCACTAGAATGGCTATAAACAAGAAAATGGAGAATAACAAGCCTTGGCAAGGATGTGGAAAATTAAAGTCGCACACGTTGCTTGTGGGAATGTGAAATGGTGCGGCCCCTATGGGGAGCAGCCTGGCAGTTCTTTACTTCAGCGGGGTCACCAGCGGCTCTGCTCCTGAGGCTTATGCGTAAGACAATTGAAAACATGTTCACACAGAACGAGTACATAGATGTTTTTAACAACGGTACTCATGATAGCCAAAAACTGGAAACAACTCACAGTCTTTCAGGTGGTGAATTGATGTGTGGTCTGTCCTTACAATGAACTGTTACTTGATGTGGACACATGCTACCACATGAGTGAGGCTTGAAAACATGCTAAATGGAAGACGCCACATGTTACATGATCCATGTGCATTAAATGCCTAATGGGAAGTCCAGAGACAGAAAGTAGGTTAGTGGTTGACTGGAGTGGGGATTGGAGAAGGGGATATGACTGTGACAGGTATAGGGCTTCTTTTTGGGGTGATGGAAATGTTCTGGAATTTAATAATAGCACTGATTTCACAACCTTGTGAAATCCGAGGGGGCTACATTGCAGGGCCCACAGTGGATGCCCGAAACCACAGATAGAACTGAACCCCACATGTGCTATGTATTTTTGCATACGTACACACTTAACGATAAGTCCAGTTTATAAATTGGGCACATGACGAGATTAACAACAATGACAATGAAATAGAACCGTTACAACAATACACTGTAGTAACAGTTATGTGAACGTGGCGTCTGTGTGAATGTGGTATCAGACCCGTCGACAGACCCGATAACCAAGATGTGCTCAGGGACGAACGGGTGGGGAGTGGGAGCTCACAAGCACGCACGCTGGGCCATGGGGTGGTTCGCCACCTGGCAGGAGGGCCTGAGATGTCGCCATGCTGCTCAGAAGGTGTGCAGTTCAAAGCGTACAGATTGTTCATTTCTGGGATTTTTTATTTAATGTTTTCGGACCACTGTTGACTGTGGGTAACCGAACCACGGAAAGCAAAACTGGGCAAGGGGGAAAACTAGTGTATACTGAAGAGTTTCTGGCCTTACTCCGTTTGACGTGCATTTCTTACCACGTTTGATTTCCACTGTGTCCCCATATACCTTGCTAGTATAGTGAGAACAGAACAGAGTATAAAATCAAGTTTGTTGCTGATGTCTAACTCGAGGGTAAATGGTGTATTAAATGGATCAAACAGAATCACTTAGCAAATGTTTAAATTCTTAATATCTGTGCCTGTCTTTTGTTAAGTGGCCCTTCTTTCCCTAAGCAGTAAGAACATGACATCTTACTGTGAAGAACGGTTTAAAAATTGGTTATGAAATAGCCTGAATAGGCATTTTATGGTTTTTAATTCTTTTTTTTTTTATAAAAAAACATTTTTAATTTTTATTTATTGATATTCAGAGAGAGAGGAAGGGAGGGAGAAACAAACATCAGCTTGTAATTCCACTTCTTGATGCATTCACTGGTTGCTGCTTATATGTGCCCTGACTGGGGCTTGAACCTGCAACCTTGGTGTATTGGGACAGCACCCTAACCAGCCAAGCGTCCTGGCCCGGGCCCCTGTCCTTACTTCTTGAATCTGTTGGGCCAATTGGCGAGGACCAGAGAAGCATAGTGTTCCTTCACAGCTATTGGTGGAGAAAAGCTGTATTTCTTGGCAGGGTTTGGAGGAATTGGGGTTTATTGCAGAAGCAAACACAAAGTGGACTGCACTTGGTAAGCTGGACTACAGTGGAATGTGCTGAAAACGTTACAAAGGAAATTTTATAGCAGATCTAGAGGCAGAAGGGGACTAATGTAGTCCTCTAAGGTGGTTACATCATGTTTTTATTATGTTCTTAGATAAGTAAGTGGTTATATTTTGGATACTCAATTTATGATGCTGAAAAGTATATGATAGCAACAATGCTTGAAGTAGCCAAAATTTTGGATAGGCTTTGGTTATTTAGAAGATTTTTCTCATGGAACTCTTGGTTCAGATTATTGTAATTGTGAAGGATTGAAAACGTAATCAGTAAAAAATACTGTCTCTTCAAAATGAAAACCTTTTTTCCCCGCCCCTGTGCTCTTCTCCTAGGTTGTGTATTCTTCCTGTGCCTGGGGATCTTTTATATGTTCCGTCCAAACATCTCCTTCGTGGCCCCTCTGCAAGAGAAGGTGGTCTTTGGGTTGTTCTTCTTGGGGGCCATTCTCTGCCTTTCTTTCTCGTGGCTCTTCCACACGGTCTACTGCCACTCAGAAGGGGTCTCCCGACTCTTCTCTAAGTAAGTATCTGTAAAGTCCGTATTTTGATTAATGAAACAGTTAGTGAGTTAGTGAAAAACACCTAGCGGAGCCGACAGAATTCTTAATGCCATCTGATGGGAACATTTAAAAAAAATTAAAGCAAGCACCCCACTTTTCCTCTTAGCTCTCATTGCTAGCTCGTGTCACGGGGATTCATTTGAACGTGTAATGCACAGTGATTTTTAACAAATGGATTTTTCCCCCTATCCTAGACTCGATTACTCCGGCATTGCTCTTCTGATTATGGGAAGTTTTGTTCCTTGGCTTTATTATTCTTTCTACTGTAATCCACAACCTTGTTTCATCTACCTGATTGTCATCTGTGTGCTGGGCATCGCGGCCATTATAGTCTCCCAGTGGGACATGTTTGCCACCCCCCAGTATCGGGGAGTCAGAGCAGGTAAGAGCACGTGGAGGTTTTATATTGAACATTTATTTACCAGTCATTCACTGAAGGTCTACCATTGATTTTCTAAGCATTATGCTATGTACTTGGGATGCAAAGATGAGTGAATTACAGTTTCTGTTCTTGGGGGTTTCAAAGCAGTGCTCGTTAGTCGTGTTGAAGCCGCAGAGTTGAGGCACGGTGGTGCGCTGTGTGAGCCCGTGTCCCGGGCAGTGTGTGGTTCACCTTTGTGTACGGCTGTGCGCTGTCGGGAAGACGGGGCTCCGGGCCTCTGTAAAATGAACAACGATCCCTTTACTGTCCGCACGAAGCACACTTTCTGCAGCGTTTTGTTCTTTCTGTTGTTATTTTTGTTTCGTATTTTTATTTTAAATTGTGCAATCTGCTTAGGTAAATAAGAATTCACTCCAGGGGAGGGGAGGGGCGGGGACGAATGGAGTTGGAAGATGGTGTGGGGGGTAAGAGGTGATGGAAAGAAATAAAATAAATTTTAAAAAAGACTTTGTATTGATCGTGTTCTGCTAATGTAGGCACCATATATCTCTTCCGATGTAAGGGTAAAGAGGCTTTGTATAGATTGTGTGAAAAGCCCACAAGCCTTCAGTGCCTTGCTGGAGCTTTCCTGTAAGAGCGTAGGCTTTGACAGACAGGCTTTGTCTTCTCCTGGACCAGAGAGGCCTTAGAGCCAAGGCTGGTTCTTGAATTTTCTATTCCTAGAATCAAACCCAGTGCCTGCTGAGAATGAAGAAGTATTAAAGGGAGTAGTTTTCCTTTCAACCCTTAAAACAAAACCAAGAAAAACCTGTTCAGTATTAAAATCCAAGCCTTGGTTCACCTGCAGTTACCTAGAGGTTAGGGTTAGAGTTAACTCTGTGCTGACACTCTACTCGCGTCCCGCCTTAAGTGTTTCTGTGAGCAGAGGAGCAGTGCTCAGGGCTGGCTCACAGTAGCACTTAACCGTGGTGTTAAGCCTGCTCAAGTACCTGAGTTAGGAACGTCTTTGCTGAGTGGAGCTGAGCACCCTGCTCTTCACACACATCAGAAGAACCGAGTTCTTGAGCTTCAACTTGGAGAACGACAGGCAAGACCATTGGCAGCCTTTGCTTCGCGTGCAGAGGAACAGAACGAGCGAAGGAACAGGGCGGTAGTGACTTTGGTGAGGAATAGAGGTGGGGGGTAGTTGTTATTCAGGCCTACTTGATTTATTTATTTTGTGAGATGAGCATTGCCATTTCCCTCTTCCCTGTCGATGTCCATTTTATTTGTGAATATGCACATGTGCATGCACACGTTGCTGCACGCCAGCAGCTTGTGTAGTGATATCTAAAGCGAGCAGTAGGCCCCTTTCTTTTGAGAAAACTTACCAGTTGTTTTGCAAGGGCCATTCTTGAGTCTTTGTGTCCACAGTGCAGCCGCAGTTCCAGCCGGGACGTCGTGTGGTTGTGGGTTGGTGCACATCTCCGAGTGGTTTCAGATCAGTCGCCTTCAAACTTTTTTGATCATGACATTTTCTCTTACACACACACAAATGGACAGAAATATCAATTATAAAACTTTTTTTTTGTTTTTGAGAGTATATTTGTGAAAGCTGGGGACAGTGAAACATTGAAGGGCTTAGGATAGAAGAAGCAACAGGAGAGAGCCTGGGCTGGGCTGCTTTGGCTCACGGCAAAGTCAAAGAAAAGAGGGCCTTGTAGAAAGGTTAGCTCAGGATGAGCCACCACTGCCCTCTGCTCCCCTGGTTGCAAGTCTAGTGGAGACTGTTAGAGTTTAGGAGATGCACACCTGAGAGAAAAGAAGGGAGTCTCAGTTATAAAACTTTTACAAACTAGTACTCAACTTTCCGCTTGTGATGCACTGTGATATTTAGTATTTTTCTCTAATTCATTTAAAAAAATTCTGATCCAGACTCAGTTGATCTTATAACCTGGGTCATATCCAGAAGTTTGAAAAACACTGCTGTCGATTTTGAAGGCAAGGAGGGCTCAGTGGAGTGATTCTGATAGACTTCTGTAGACTGTGTAACTGGTGCTTCTGGGCCTGGAAACTTTCAGAAGCGCCTCTCTCTCTCTGTCTCTGTCTCTCTCTGTCTCTCTCTCTCTCAGAAATGGCTTAGGCTTGGAGGGTTGGACCTCTAGCTGAGTGTAGTCCCAGCCGTGGTTCCCAGAAATGCTTTGGGGAGTCGTCAGAGCCCATAACTGCCTGTTTCCTCCCCCCCTCCCCCATATCCCTCCTGCTCCTTCTGCCTCAGGAATATCTCTCCTTTTATGTATTGTTTTAAAAAAAATCCTGTATTTTTTCCATTACCATTAATATCTGTTGTTTCAAGGGGAAGATAAAATATGTACAACTGCTTTGTTTTGCAGTCTGTGTCTGTGCAGAGGCAGCCTTTAGGGAGGTCTGAACAGCTCCCAGAGCTGTCTGGTTTCTAAAACACTGCAGCATCCTCACTTGGTCAGCTAAGCCTCTCTCAGTGGGAGGCTCCCTAAAGCTGACTTCGTAACTAGATCTGTCTTTTAGAGCACAGCTTTTCTGTCTTGTGTGGCAGCATGCTAGAGTTTGAAGAACCTTCTTTTTCCATTCGTACAAGAGGCTAATGTTGCATTATACTGGGAAGTAGTCATTTTACAGAATTACTGGTTCTGTGTTGTAAATTTATTTCTTGCTCCTTATTTCTGATCTGCATTTTTGCTTTATTTATTTCTCGTGATTCCCAGGAGTGTTTGTGGGACTAGGCCTGAGTGGAATCATTCCTGCCTTGCACTATGTCATCTCGGAGGGGTTCCTGAAGGCTGCCACCATAGGGCAGATCGGCTGGTTGATGCTGATGGCCAGCCTCTATATCACGGGGGCTGCCCTGTATGCTGCCCGCATCCCTGAACGCTTCTTTCCTGGCAAGTGTGACATCTGGGTAAGTGTGATTAGAGGTGGCTATTGTGCGCACGTACGTACCTCTTAGTGGGTTATTGGCAGACTGGGAAGTGAAATAACCGAAAAAATTTTAGACTCAGAATCAGCAGATCTGTATCCTAGTCCTAACTCTTCCTCATTGTTGTGTTTCTCTGGATGATGAGTATAACCACTGCTGTATTTTGCTGTGTATAATGCATTCCTGTGTATAACGTGCATCCACGTTTTTGGCCCACACTTTCAGAGGAAAAAAATCTTCTTTTTAAAGATTTTATTTGTTTATTTTTAGACGGGGAGAGGAAGGGAGAAAGAGAGGGAGAGAAACGTCACTGTGTGGTTGCCTCTCACGTGCCCCCACTGGGGACCTGGCCCACAACCGAGGCATGTGCCCTGACTAGGAATCGAACCAGCAACTCTTTAGTTCACAGGCTGGTGCTCAATCCACTGAGCCACACCAGCCAGGGCTCATTTTAATTTTTAAATTCAATTATTTATTTATATTTAGATACTTATTTTTTGTATTATAAAGGAATTTTAGTATTTTTTGGACATATTATAGTAGAAGAAATTTTATGTAACAATTACAGAACACAAGAACAAATACAAAGTATTTCAGTTACTACTCATGTATAATGTGCATCCTTAACTTTCCCTCAAAAATTTGGGCAAAAAATGTGCATTATACATGGCAAAATACGGAATACGTACTGAGCACTTACTTGGTGCTTGGCACAGTACTGAGTGAGCACGTCTCACAGAACAACGCCATTTAACGCACTAGCCCTCTAAGGTACAGTAACTGTTACTGGTTTTTCCATTTTGCAGGTTAGGACCTGAGGGTTAGGGAGGTTGGGTAACTTGTCCAGTTGCCTGGCTAGTGGTGCGGTGGAAGGAGCAGAGTCTGAGTGAGGCCAGTCTAACGTCAGAGCGTGCACTGCACTGTTCCGGCAGGTCATTTAGTCGTCTCTTTGGATGTGACTAACAGACCCTTCTAGTCTACACTAAAGATCCCTGTCTTTCCCTTGATGCGTACTGTTTTGCTGCTGTGTTTTTCTGTATTTGCTGCTGCGCTTTTCATTTTGAGACTGAAATGAGAGAGGAGTGTGATTTTGAAGTAATGTTTGGTGCACTGAGCATTTGATAAGCCCTTTTGAGCATTCAACAGCACAGGTTAAATCAGAAATACTTCCCATGTTTGTAGATCACCTTCTGACTTCAGAAGGAAGTGAAAGGTCCTGCTTTCCTAGTCTTTTGATATATTTAGTATCTTGTCCGTGTAATTCCAGAGTCTTAGAGCTGGAGAAAACTCGAGCCACCATATGTTATGACCTTTACCCAACCCTGGAAATCCCTTTAGATTTTCTAACATTTAAATGACCGTAGCTCAAGTGCCTTCGTCTATGACAAATGTGTCAGTCAGCGATGAGGGAAATGCCCTCTGTCTAACCATTGCCCGCCGCTAGGCATTAGGGCACCCTTGGGGCCTTGGCAGTCTGTCACCAGGGGTCTGTGTGCAGAAGTGCCTGTGGTCACCTTACCCTGCAGCGTTAAGTGTGCACGTTTTCGTGTCTAGACCGCAGCAGTAGCACCGTGATTTCTTTGGGGGCAGCTGGTCTTCAGTTCAGCAGAATGTGATATGCCTAATGCATATCCCAGGATCTGTGGTCTCCTCAAATTTGAGCTCTGTCACATCCACTCCTTGCCCTGTGCTCGGCGTAAATGATCTTAAGAACCTTCAGCAGACTTTTAATAATGCATGGGTTTCTCCACCCCCACCCTTTTTGCCTACAGTTTCACTCTCATCAGCTATTCCACATCTTTGTGGTTGCCGGAGCTTTTGTTCACTTCCACGGGGTCTCAAACCTCCAAGAGTTCCGCTTCATGGTCGGCGGAGGCTGCAGCGAAGAGGATGCACTGTGACACCTACAGTAGCCGGGGACCGGGACCCTGAACCAGTGCCTGCAGCGCCTGCAGGCCGCCCTTCCTGTCCACTGAGGCCAGTACCAGAGGAGCTCCAAAACTTTCACAGCCTCATGGGCTTGGTGACGCCCCAGGGGCTCCACATGGCACATGGCTGAGAAGAGAAAAACAAAACTAAATCATACCTCAAAGGATGGAGTGCACCAATTAGGAGAAGAGGAGAAGTGGCCCGAACCCCGACATGTTCTTGGGATGTACTGATTAAGGGCTCTGCAGGACCCTTGGCAAACTGGCTTCTGATCTGTATCCTATTTATTTGTTGAAGATGGAGAAACAGTTTAGCTGGAGGTTTGTCCTTCTCCCTTTCTCTCTCCTTAAAACAATAATACAAACCAATTTAGGTGAACATTTATATCTTATTAAGTGGTGGGAGTGTGATTTTAGATGCTGTTTGGGGAGAACAAACAATGTAAATAAGATTTCTAACTTACTGTTTAAATAAGAATTTATATAAATGTTTAAAACATAGGGGTAGGGGAGGGAGGGAGAATTTTTGTATAGGATGAAACATGCAAGTACCACACACTGTTTCAATTTTGCACAAAGTGACTGTAGGAGGATCAGGCGATAGCCCCAGAATGTATAATGCCTTGGTGCACCAAGGTGCCTTCTGAAGGCTGACATACCTTGGACCCTGGTGGAGCAGAGAGTACAGCCCCAGCCCAGCGACCACATGACCACTGTCCTGGCTGAGAGCCTTTGGGAGTCCTGCGGTAGAGGGAGTTGGAATGTGTTTTCTCAGTGGAAGCAGCACGTGAATGGTGGCAGGATGTTACATAAAGGCTCTAGTTAAGATGCCCATGGAGAGACTGACTTCTTGGTGTTGATGACCCTCCGCGGAGTGGAGCCACCTGCTTCAGAAAGTCATTTTTGCTGGTGGGGGTAAGCTCTGGAGACGTTAGCACAGGGGCTGATCTGATCACTTCCTGGCGTCCTGTTCAGTTTTGTGGTGACTTTTATCTGGTTACAGGATGTGACAGTTTTCCATCGCCTTGTTGTGGAGCTTTGCAATGCCCGGGAAATCTCCCTCTATTAAAATCACTGCCCCAACCACCCTTCTTCCTCCAGGGACTAAAAGTCAGCTTTTTCCCAGCATCATTTTTCTTGGCATGGAGCCAACCACAAAAGTTAGCCTTGTCCAGGTGCCTCCTGAGCTCGTTTACCTGGCTTGGAAGATGGCTTCCTTTGGATTAGGAAAATGATTTTCACCTGGTACCTTGTGTTGGCCAGCCTTGGTATGACAGACATCAGCTCTCCTTGAACAGAAAAGCCAGTAGAACTCTTGTGAAGCAGGGCCCAGTACTCACCACGGAGTATCAGCATTCCCTGAATGCCGTTTATAAGGGATACATGGTGGGAAGTTATAAAAGGAGATGTGTGTGTTGTCAGGGAGTCAGGTACAACCTTAAGAGCTGTGTCTTTGAAGGGCTGCCGGGAGACTGCTTATGTCTTAGAGAGGCACCCTGTTACGGTATCAGGGAGAGTGATGGGGGAGGCTCTGGTTCATCTCTCATCTTGGCTCATTCTCTAACCACCCAAATAGCACTAGTCTTAGGTTACTTACGCTCATCCGAGGCATCAGGTGGTCGTTACTTCCTGGGGATTGTAGGTGCTAGAACTAAACATTGAGGCCCAAAGCCTGTAGGCTGGCATCCTCAACTGATGTTTGGGAATATGGAATGGTCTCCTATTTATTCCGGATAGGGTTTTCTTGGTTCTTTTTCTCTTTTCTTTCCCTTTCCAGTTTCCAGCAAAAGCTGGGAACCAGGAAGAAAGAATCCATTGTAGAACTTGGAAGAACTTAAGAGTATTTTGGGTCTGGATAAGGTCACTGCCCTGGGTGCTAGGTGGACCCAGCAAAAGTGGGTGGACTGGTTCAGTGCCTGACAGAATAAACAGTATTACTCCTTCGAGGAGACAGTCCGGCAGGACAGTGGCCATCTGGAAGGAAGCTCCCTTAGTTCCATAGACACAGCAGCACATATCAGAAGCCAGACTTGCTCTTCGGTCATGCCCTTGGGATACAGGGTGTAAGATGCAGCCTTGAAACACCACCAACAGAGGTGGCCGTCTCGGGGCCCCGTCACCCCACACCCCAGAAGAGGAGCTGAATCTGGTTCGACATAGCACAAACCCTTAGGAAACGTGAAATTTAACATCAACTATGTATAATACAGTCTCTCTAGGGCGTGTGTGTGGGTGTGTGTGTGTGTGTGCCCATTTATACGTGTGTGTCTGTGCGACTCACAACCAACAGCCTCGCCGCACTTGTTCTTACTGTGCTCGCTGAGAACTCCTGCCAGGTTGGCGCCTGAATGCCTTACTCTCAGCAGTCAGAGGCTTGCTTGCTCTGTGCAGATTTTTAATTTTCTTGTTTGGCCCTAGGCTGATTAGGACCTCTGCAGCTTCACTCTCTCACCATTAAATAGTGGCCTTTTTTCAGTATTTCCCCTTACCCTTTATAAATTGCTGAAGCCGCAGAGCACATGCTGGGGATCCTAGAAGGCTGGGGTCTCGGGAAGGCATCTGTGCGATGGCTCCGTTCACCACGGGGTCGCCCTTGCTGTGTTCTCAACTTCTAATAAAAAGAACCACATGGATGATGGACTTCTGGTGTGTATTTTTTTCACTGCCTCAGTTTACCTCCCCAAAGCTTTTAACACGTCTTAATTGAAGTTTTAATGTCGACACTGAAGCTTAAGGAATTTTCAGAAACTTGGCAATCCGAATTCACAAAGCAAGTGCTCATCGTGCTCAGTTCACTTTCCTCAACCATTCTGACGAGGGTTAGAACAGAAGGCAGGGCTAGCTCCAAGGGGGCAGTTCTTAATTTATGATTAAAGTTTATAAAAACAATACCTAATACAATGAGCATGCTGTGCAAAGAGGTCTGTTAAAGTACTCTGGACATCTCATGTAATCCTAACCATCATTCTGTGAACCGATCAGCTCACCTTCATACGGGCACAAACATGCTTAGAAAAGCTAAGGCGCACTCTGCTGGCACTCTTTAAGAAGGAAATTCAGATGAACAGTCATGTGTATTGAGTTAAAAGTTTTGGAGCCCTGGCCAGGTAGGTCATTTGGGTAGAGAATCTTCCCAATACGCCATTGTTGCGGGTTCAGTCCCCGGTCAGGGAACAGAGAAGAATCAGCCAGTGAATGTATACATAAGCAGAAAAACAGATCGATACTCCGTCCTGTCTAAAAAGCAATAAATAAAAAGTTTTGAGGATTGTTAATCCTTTATGTAATTCAGGAAGAGGAATCTTAATCCATTTCCCTGAGGTAAATTTAGTTTTTTCAGGGGAACTTCCAGTGTTGGAGTAATACGTCCACTCTGAGTTCTCGTTTTTTAAGTGTAGATAAAATAAGAGTTTCTTGTATATTTTCTGGGTGTAGAACACTGAGTGGCACTCTGACCTTGAACAACAAGCTGAGGTCTATGAATAACCCACCTGATTTTTCCTTAGTCTTTTATACAAGCAGTCTGTATGTTCTGTTTCTCAGGTGGGCTCCATGGATATTGTACAGGAAATAGATAAGAACAAATCTAAATTTTGACTAGAATGCTGGGGCCCTGGGTGGCCTAGAGAAACCTCTGGGGGCAGCGTTGCTTTAAAAATTACCCCAGAAATATGCCCTGGCTGGTGTGGCTCAGCAGATTGAGTGCCGGCCTGCAAACCGAAGGGACACTGGTTTGAGTCCCAGACAGGGCACATGCCTGGGTTATGGGCCAGGTCCCCAGTAGGGGGCACGTGAGAGGAAACCACACATTGATGTTTCTCTCCCTCCCCCTCTCTAAATAAAGAAAATCTTAAAAAAATAAAATTACCCCAGAAGTAATGTCCTTGTCTAGAATGTTCTCCAGTTAGAGCACATTCTGTGTGTTCTTCCCTTGGTGGGCATGCACTGTGGACTGCCACGCCCTGTACCCTCGTGTATGAACTTTTGCTGCCAAGTGTTTGACCTGGTGAAACAGCAGTCTGGCTCTCGTAGCTTCTGCTGGTGATGGCACACGGGGCTCAGGGACCCAGGGAAGCAGGGGATCCAGCTGCATGGCCACGGAACCCTCTCCTTACTGCCCACCGACCATCCCTGCCCACCGCACTGACCTAGAAACAGCCATCGGTTCTGAGCCCAGCTCTGCCTCTGCAGGGTGACATAGGCAAAAAGTCACTTATTTCCCCAGTCTGTGTGTCACCTGTTAAGATGGGGTTTATAACATCCTTTGCATCTCTCCATGAAGTGCTCTTACAGATCAGCTGTTCTCAAATTTCCCATGTGATTGGCTGGCATTTCTGCCACTCTCGTTCTTCCTTTTGTGGTCTGTGACCCCTCCCCCATGTATACTTTTCTGACTTTAAGATATGTCCACTGCCTTGCCCTCACGAACCAAAACTTCGCTTATGAAGTGACAGTAGAGGCATTTTACCTGAAAGCATTTCTAGTAAATATACAGAATTATTAGGTGGATTTAGTCATTAATACGTCCCTGTACTGAAGAAGGAGGATCTGACAGCAGTCTTGGGTTCTTGGTCGGCCAAAGATGTGCAACATTTGTAAGAAAAGGGGTTTCAAGGTTCTGTACCCCAGACTTGTCATTATTAAATGACTGGTTTGAACTTTGTTCCTCTGAAATGCAGCTGATGGCCATTTAGCTTGAGCCAGGCTGCCACCTGCTGTCCTTGAGTGATTTTGTTAAAAATCTAAAGGACAAGAGTTCTGACGTTTGAAGGCAAAATTCAAAAGAATATTATATTCTCCCAGGCAAAGAGCAAGGCTAGTTTATTAGAAATGGTTTTTTGTTCCCCTGGTTCTGAAGGAGATTTCTAGATCTTACAGCTCACTTCTGACCATATAGAGGCACTGGAATTAAAGCAAACAAAATGTGGCCAGTATCTGCCACAGCACTTCCTGAGCCTGGTTCTTAAACTGTAGCAAATAGAGTTGACAGGTTTGCTTGAACGTGTTCTCTTGGTTTGGGTGGGGGAGGTAAGCCCTTCAAAACACAGCATTGGATTGCCCTAGAGCGAGACTAGCAGTTGGCATCGGGGAGGTGGTAGGGAAGGTCAGATGCATTTATTGATGTCACAGTAAGACGTGGATGGCTACGGCCCTTGCATGGAGGGCTGGAGCAATGGTCAGAACGTGCTCACGCTGCCATGGATGTCACAATGAGGGCTTCGTGACATGGTGGTGGGGACGCTCTGGGCTGTGACAGCCAAGGGGGCTGGAGAAAGGGCTTCCTGCTGCTTTCTCGCTCTCCTGCCCCAGGCAGACAACTGTGACCTTTGCCTACTGTTCCTGGCATCCAAACTAATTTCTCCGTCCCCTGCTCCATGAAAGTGAGTAATAGTAGTTAGGCACATTGTTATGAATATCGCATTCAAGTCTCACAATACTCTTCCAATAATTTGGGGCCAATTTTCAACCCCATACTTTTTTCCTGGTCTGTAAGACAGGGCTAATATTAGTACCTCCTTCAGAGGGGTGTTGCAAGGAATGAGCGATACCTGTTTTTACCCAGTTCATGTGAACCTTAGCTATTCCTGGCATTATTTGTCCCCTTAAACTGGCTGAGTGAGCTTGCACGGATCCCTGATCTTCTGCTCTGGGGTTCGATTTCTTAGCTGCAAACAGGCTGTGAGTGCCTTCCTCACAGGATTGTTGTGAGCCTTAAATGGTAGTGGAAGTAACATTTTATAATTGATAATATAAAGCATTTTACAAATACAATGAATGTGTTTTTACTGAGTTGGTCTGCTCCAGAGAGAAGTGGGGCCAGTCACTGGTGGGAAACTTGTACTTTGAAGTGTGGAGGGCTGAGAAGAAGGGTCACCCAAGGCCCTGTGTGCTGTCCTTGACCATGATGATGGATGGGGCTTGGCTAGTCCTCCTCGCTGGAGGCTGGTGACACGGAAAGGTCTGAGGCCACCCCAGAATTTCTATACAGTCCTGCTTTTAACGTTGCTCTTGCAGTGCAGACGGCTGCCTCTTAGCAGCCAGGTCTGAGGGAGACAGAGGAGGAAACCCCGGGGTCACAAGCCCCTGGAAGAGTGTACATGGGGAGAGTGAGTTTCCAAATACAGAGCTCCCTTACTAGTGGACTCTGCCTGGCAAATTGGAGTGGCCCTAAAAGTTCCAGCCCCAGGAACAGAGCCAGGGAGACTCTTCTGTAGATCAGTGGCCAGTAAAAGACCATCATGGGACCTGGACCTCCTGGGGCATGTGGAGCAAGCCCTCAGGAGACCCCGCCCCATGCTGCTGGGGGGGCCTGCTGTTTCCCTGGGACCTCTCGGCTCCACCACAGCCATGCCTGCTGCCTCCACCCAACCTGCATTACCTTCCAATGCGGCAGCATTTCTTACAGAGATGCGAAAGTTCTTTTACATTAGGGCTTTGCAAAGATGTTTTTAGAAGTTCTTAAAAAAATACATTTTATTTATTATGCTATTACAGTTGTCCCAATTTTTCCCTTTTGCCCCCCTCTGCCTGGTACCCCCCCTTCTTTTCAGCAATGCCCCCTTAGTTCATGTCCATGGGTCACACATATGAGTTCTTTGGCTTCTCCATTTCCTATACTGTTCTTAACCTCCCCCTGTGTATTCTGTACCTACCATTTATGATTCTTAATCCCTCTACCTTTTCCCTCTTTCTCCCTCTTCCCTCTCCCAGCTGATAACCCTCTGAATGATCTCCATGTCTATGATTCTGTTCCTGTTCTGGTTGTTTGCTTAGTTTTTGTTTTTTAGATTCAGTTGTTGATAGTTGTGAGTTTGTTGTCATTTTGCTGTTCATAGTTTTGATCTTCTTTTTCTTAAATAAGTCCCTTTAACATTTCATGTAATAATGGCTTGGTGATAATGAACTCCTTTAGCTTTGCCTTATCTGGGAAGCACTTTATCTGCCCTTCCATTCTAAATGATGGCTTTGCTGGATAGAGTCATCTTGGATGTAGGTCCCTGCCTTTCATGAATTTGAATACTTCCTTCCAGCCCCTTCTTGCCTGCAAAGTTTCTTTTGAGAAATCAGCTGATAGCCTTGTGGGCACTCCTTTGTAGGTAATTCTCTGCTTTTCTCTTGCTGCTTTTAAGATTCTCTCTTTATCTTTAACCTTTGGCATTTTTATTATGATGTGTCTGATGTAGTCCTCTTTGGGTCCAACTTCATCGGGACTCTCTGTGCTCCCTGGATTTGTATGTCTATTTCCTTCACCAAATTAGGGAAGTTTTCTTTCACTATTTTTTCAGATAAGTTTTCAACTTCTTTCTCTTCTGCCATTCCTATTATTTAGATGTTGACACTTTTGGAGATGTCCCAGGGTCGTCTTATACTCTCCTCATTTTTAAAATTCTTTTTTAAAAAATATTTTTTAAATTTATTTTAAAAAGGGGAAGGAAGGGAAAAAGAGAGGGAGAGAAACATCAATGGTGTGGTTGCCTCTCATGTACCCCCTACTGGGAATCTGGCCTGCAACCCAGGCATGTGCCCTGACTGGGAATTCAACCAGCCACACTTTGGCTGGCATTCAAACCACTGAGCCATGCCAGCCAGGGCTAATTCTTGTTTCTTCTTTCTGTTCTGGCTGAATGTTTATTTTTTCCTTATGTTCTAAATTGTTGGTTTGAATCCCGGCTTCCTTCCCTTTACTGTTGGTTCCCTGTAGATTTTTCTTTATTTCACTTAGTGTAACCTCCATTTCTTCCCTGATGTGTTTGCTGAACTCAATGAATTCTCTGAGCATCCTGATCACTAGTGTTTTTAACTCTGAAAATGATTGGTTGGCTATCTCCATTTTGCTTAGTTCTTTTTCTGTTTTTTTTCCTCTTCTTTCATTTAGGCCATATTTCTTTGTCTTGCCTGCCTGGCAGCCTCCCTGTGTTTGTTTCTGTGTATTCTGTGCTTTGACTCCCTGTCTTAGCTCACCAGTTAAGTTGTAAGGGGTGGAGCCTCAGATATCTGCAAGTGTGGGGCAACCTGCTTTACCACTTTGTGATGCTGTGGGGGCCAGAAGGGGTCAGAGAAGGGACAAAGCCCCTGGAGGCTTGCCCAGCATTCGTCCTTTTTCCAGTCACTTCACCCACTTCCTGTGTGCGACTGGCACCCTTCTAGCTGCTGCCCCGGTAGGGATTCCCAGAGCGGGTGGGTTTGTACATGTTCTAGGATCATGCAGGCCCTTTAAATGGACTCTCCCTAAGAGACTGGTAGTTTCTTCTGCTGCCCCAACCCCCACGAGTTTTTACAGCCAGAAGTTATGAGGCTCTTTTTCCCTGGTGCTGGAGCCCTGGGCTGCGCAGTCTGGCCTGGAGCTGGGATTGCTTATGCTCAAGTTGTCCCTCCTGATTTTTACCCACCACATTTTTATTCACCACTTGTGAATGTGGGACAGTTCGTTCTGCTGCTGCCTCTCCGTGCCATACCACGTTCTCTCTGTCCCAGCTCCCTAGCTCTGCCCCTCCTACCCATCTGGAAGAATGTGGCTTCTTTAAATCCTTGGTTGTTGGACTTCCATACAGTTTGATTTTCTGGAAGTTCTGAGTGTTTTTTGTTTTGGGTTAGTTGTAATTCTTCTTATGGTTGTGCGAGGAAGCAAAGTGTGTCTCCCTATGCCTCCATCTTGACTGGAAGTCTAGAAGTTTTTTAATAGCAATAGTTTGCAGACATACGTGCAGCCATGTTCTGTCCCATTCCTATTCACTTCCCTGCTTTTTTTCTCTCTCTCTCTCATACACGTGTGCACATGTGTACACATACAGAATTTGAACTTTTTTGAGCAACAGAAGGAAAGACACTGAGTTGTCCCCACCATGCATCCCATGTTGAGGCAGGTATGTTTTAGATGGGGGCTTGTTCTTGCCTTTGTCTCATTCCTGCTGCTGGTATTGTTGGTCTCATTCTGCTCCTCTTTCTCAGTACCTTTAAGTTCTTGGGTTCTACTAAGGACCAAACAGGTTCATGAGAAGCAGCTGACTGTTTCTTTGGCTGGGTCTGGAATTCTGGAGAATAGATTGAACTAAGTCATTTTGTCTTGGTTCTAGTTGAGCTCATGCTGGGCTTCTGAAGAGGAGGTGGGAAGTCTGGGACAGTGCCCATCGAGATGCAGGAGCTGATTCCAGGCACCCTAGTCTTCGGGAAGGGGTTTCTGGTTGCATCCAGAAATTTCAGGAGACAGGGACCATTAGCTCAAGGTTGAGATGAGCATTGACCTGGGTGATAGCCCAGTTGTAGTGAGCTGGCTCCCACATCAATTGCTGACACTATAAAATGTCTCTGGAAAGATCACCTTGTCAAAACAGAGGTCAGACAGACTCAGTGTCACTGCAGCAGCTGGGGTGGCAGCAGCCAGGTGCACAGAGGCAGCAGGAGCAAGGGGCGCAAGGCTGAGGTTTCTGAGGCACCACCGCAGTCCTGGGCATTCTCCTGTGAACCCAGAGCAGAGAGGAAAGGGTGGCATTCAGGGTGAAGGAGCCACTCCAGCCAGAGGAGGCAAGGAGTACGGTGGGGGTGTCTGGGACTAACAGGGCCCCCAAACTGGGAAAGATGGAAGTTTCAGGAAGTGAAAGAAGCACTGCCACTTTCCTTAGACCCCTACCTTTTAGGGGGAATTAGGGCTGTACACTCAGCCCCAGAGCTGGGCTCAAGACTTCTCCACTTGCCCCTAGCCTTGGAGAGGCTGTGGGGTCATCCTCTTAGAATGACTTCAAGGAGGCCATCGACTCTGGGAGCACCTTAGCTGTGGGTTCTTTGTGGCAGCCGCATCACTTTGTGGCAGATGCTGTATGAAGCACCCAGCTCAGGGCTTGCCACCAGTGGGTACTCAATAAATGTTGGTCACCATTAGTATTTTGCACATAATGGTTTCCTTCTGTTTGCTGAGGTCATTTGGAGCTAAGTGCAGCGGCAGTGAGGACAATATGGGGAAGCTGTATGTTGGTTCACTGAGGGCCCAAACCCTGGGGACTGTGCTGTGTTTGTAGCAGCCCCCTTGGCTCCTGGTTGACCTAGTATTTGATGCACATGTATAAAAATGTGCATGTTCAGTTGCATTTCTGTGTCCAGGTGCAGAGGCACAGCCACAGAGCTGAGGACTTGGGGAGGAAGATGGAGCCCCACCCCTCACCCCCCTCCAGCCCCCACCTCTGGATGGAAGGCGTGGCAGGAATCCGGTCGCCGGCGGAGCTTCTGGGAGCGCATCCTGTCACACTTGATAGAGGCATTATGTGCAGAATTCACTGTTAAGGCCAATACCTCATGATAGGAGCTGATTCTAGAGACTAAGTTCTGGAAGAGCCTGCCCTCGGTAGGACCAGATGCCTTGCAAGTGGCTTCCAGGGTCAGGAGGCCACCCCCCGGGGCCTGAGGGAAGGGTTGGGGAACAAATAACAGTGCTCTGTGGGGGAGGGCAGGATGTTGGGGGATTCAACATCTGAGTCCCTCAAGGTCTCCTGCACTGCCACCCTCCCTCGCCCCTCACCCCCTGAGAAACTGCAAGGATATAGTTGACTTCGGTAGCCTCCTGTAGGACTTGCGGGAAGATGCTACAGTCACAGGTGGAGTCTGCCACCAGAAGGAGAAGGTTGCTGTTGGGAATCTGTTGCATCACAAACATCCTGCAGCAAAGAGAGAGGTGGGGCCGCGGAACTTCCCTGTGGCAGGTTTGACACTGGGCTTCTAGGGGGAAAAAACACCCCTTCTGGACACTTCTAGTGTGGGGTTGGGGTGGCAGGGGAAGAAGTGGAACCACGAGGCGGGTCACATAAGTGGCAGCAGCTACAGGAACAGTCCTGAGCAACTGACTCAGTCCTGTTGGCTTATTGTACCCACAAGCCTTTGCAAATCTTCCTTTCCTAGCAGATTGGAGAAGGTGAGGAATTCCAAACTGGAACATTTTTGAGAGTGGAAAGAGTTGTTATTAATATGTGCAGGGACAACAGGGATAAATCAGGACTATGCCAAGCAAACAGGCATTGCGTGGCTGTCCTTGCTTTGGGTGAATGTGGTGGGGGCAGGTCATGGGGGAAGGTGCCACGTCTTGGCCACTAGGTGGCACAGCGCCCCTGCACACTGCACAGGAATGCAGCTATGAGGGAGGGGTGAAGGGTTATGGAAAAACTATGTTACTGAGCATTTCCTCCGGGATGGATGGTTTCATGCACACACACGCATGTATACGTGTACATAACCTTCACCATACCATATGAGGTCATTGTTATTCCCATTTTGTGGATGAGAAAACAGGCTAGAACTGGCCAAGTAACTTGCCCAAGGTTGCACAGCTAGGAAGTGGTAGAGCCACTTTTAAATTCAAAGGCTCTGTTCTAAAGGCTTTGCTGTGCACCATGCCGTCTACTCCACTCTTACAACAAGCCTTTGAGCTCAGTGCACAGGTGACAGTCCCCAGAAGGCCGCTGGGGCACAGTGAAGACCCTGGCCGATGCTACACAAGAGAGAGATGCCAGAGCCTGAACTGTCTGTCACACGATGAAGTGATTTGCGTGAAGGCTGGGGTCCATCAGGGACGTCCTGGGAAGCCCTTGGTGAATGTCAAGCCTGGCCAGGACGACACCCTAGAGGAGCCGTAGCCTGCTGGGCCAGGACAGAACTTCCCAGGTGAGGGGTCCCTGGGGTCAGCAGAGGGAGTCAGCAGGAGGGGACTTTCATTCGGGCCTCCCTGGGCCAGGGCTGGGCAGAGCTGGTCGGATGTGGTGGCCTCTGCCTGGGGGAAGGCCCGAGTCCAGGCTGGGCCCACAGGCAGGCTGCGGGCCTAGGAGCGGAGGCGCCAGCCCACCCGTGCCTAAGAACAGCCTTGAGTGCTCCTGTTCTCTGCACAGACAGATTTCTAAGGGAGGGCTGATGCCTTTCTTCCTCATATCTACCCTTGCCGTCCATCCAAGGTCTCGCCAGGGAAGTTCAGCATGGCCTTGACTGAGCTGCTGTGCAGGCATGAGCGAGACAGACACCGAATTATGGGATCGTTTTTTCTGTCTGGGATGGCTTTGGGGCCTGGGGCAGGGAGGGGCTTGCTGTCAAGGATCATGTTCCCCAGCCCCCCTAACACAGCACAGCAGACTGTCTGCTGTCCCCAGCTGGCCTCGTCCCTTATAGCCTCAGCCTCGGTCTGTGTTTCCTTCACTGAGAAAGAGGGGAACAAAGACCCCTGGAGCGTGACCTTTCCCTTAGAGCACCCCCTCCGGTCTCCCCATGTGGAGACGACCCCCTGAGAGTGACCAAGCCCGGCCCCGAGGCTGGGGACAGGGAGAGCAGCCTCAGGTCTTACTTCTGGCACGCCCCGCACTCGATGACTCCGTTGGCCTCCTGGACGGCCCTCTGGTGCACGAACACAGGGTACTCGGTGTCGCAGGGCTGCAGCACGTCCTGCTTCCGGTGCCGGTGGGCTGTGGGGGGACGGACGTGGATGGGAGAAAGGCATGGATGTGGAGCCCAAGGGGCCTGAGCAGTCATGCCTGCAGGGATCTCAGGCTCAGCGCCTCCAGGGTCGCTGTGGCCACCACACAGTGAAATGCCTGCCATCCCTTGGCAGATGGCTCCCTTGTTAGAAGGCTCTCAGGACACGTAAAGCAGGGGTGGGGGGGAGAGAAACGAGGGAGGAAAAGGAACAGGAGTGGAGTGGATCGCACTGGAAGGACAGCAGACTGGGCATCAGGGCGCCTGGAGGGTCAGTTGTGTGTGGTCGACACACCAGCCCATGACCTTGGGAAAGTCCCTCCCTGCCTGTGGGAGCCCGTACACCCACTGCAAGCCGCGGTTGGGGGAGCGGGAGTGTGCCTTCTCGAAGGCTCCTCTCAGCATTGATGTGCAGGCCCAAGAGGAACGCAGAGGTGGTCAGAGCGCCAAGGTGTGGTTTGGGGGAGGCTTCAGCTTCTTCTTCCCATCACCCCTCCAGTTCAGTGCCGACAGGTGACAGGCCCTCGGGCCCAGCTAAGGTGCCCTGCAAGTGTGCGTGCCCGATAAGCCCTGGGCCTGCTCTCCCATGCCTGCTGCTGGTTGGAGAGCAGAGCAACGAGGGCCAGTGTGCAGCTGCGGGAGCTAGGGGACAGCTGGGAGCAGGGGGCCTTAGTACTGACTGCTGCCAACCTGCGGGGCCCCTGAGGGAACGCCTGTGCAGTGCCCTCCTGTTCACTCAGAGAGGGCTCAGCACCGAGAAGAGTCCCTGCAGCCTGCCCTGGAGGGCCCAGATTGCTCCTGGGGTGAGCGAGAGCAAACAAGGCCAGCTCGTGGGCTGAACAACAGTATTTTTGTTCAAAGTAGCAGTGCCATTTTGTTAAAGCACCACTCCTATTTCTTCGAGGCACTTTCCACACCTGTCCTTTTGTTCTCAGAGTCTCTCTGTGAAGAGGCAGGCTGGGCAGTATTCCTCCATTTCGTAGATGTGACCCTTTGCAGGGTCACACAAAGGTTCGCGGGGAGCTATAGGTCTCTGTAACCCCAGAAATACACCACCAGACTTTGATGGCAGGAGGGGAGGCCAGCCTGCAGGCAGAGAGGCCCCACAGAGAGAACAGCCACAGCTGGGGGTCTGCCCCCGTGGTCAGGTTTCAGCTGTGGTCACAATGCCCTTCAAGTGGGGCTGCTGGGCGGCTGCACTTCCCAGGAGCCCTGGGGTGGGGGAGCCGCACTCAGGCTAAAGCCTGCGGGGCTCGGGACCTGGTTCCTCTCCTTCTGGGCCCAGTTACCCTGGCCTCGGCCTAGTGGGGGCTGATTTGGGCTGGCCCGTCAACCCCATCCGCTGAGCCATGTGCTGCGGGTAAGTCACCTCAGTGACAACGAGAGTAACCGTGCCAACAGCAACAGGAGAGCGGCCTCCCCAGGGCTACACAGCTGCACTCAGTCCAGGCCCTCGACTGTGGGCCGGGTGCTCTTTCACCCAGGATGTGGGTGAGTGGTTGAGCCAGGCCTGCCGGGCAGGCAGGGAAGGACCAGGGATGGCTCCCCAGAAGCTGAGCGATTCTGAACAGAGTGAGGGAGGTCATTCTCCGCTTTTGTAAGACGCAGCTGCTGTCCCCAACCCCGTGTTCCCACACAGAGGGGAGGAGGGACCTGTTTCTAAATGGGTGGTGACACATGGTTCATGGTTCTCGGCACAAACACCGAGTGACTGTGAACTGTCCCCACAGCGGTCCTGTGAAGACTGTGGGGTGTGATTTCCAAAAGGAGCCTGGAAGCATGGCGAGGACTGGCCACATAAGCTGAGGGTCAGAGGGTGCCTCCAGCAGGCCAGAGGGAGAGAGGGAGAGGCCTCTCACAGTCAGAGAGAGGGCGGAGGTGGAAATCATTTTCTCATCAGGTTGCCAAACTCTGTGGAAAAGAAGGGCTTGGGAGTGCCACCACCAGTGGAGAAGGTGCAGAACACCGTGGGAAGGGCTCTGTGAACCAGAGGGGCTGAGCAAAACTGGCTGCGGTGACACGGCCCTGTGTGGTGCAGGGGACCCAGGCCATCCAGGGAGTGGAAGTGATCGATGTCTCTTTGCAGTTAGAGAACAGGGGGCCTCACTCCCCTGGGAATGTGGTCCAGAGTCACAGAGGCTGACAGTGAGGATATTTCTTAGGTTTGTGGTCAGACCTTTGAGGGACACTGTCTTCAGAGAGAAGGTCACTGGAGATGTGTTATCCCAGGAGTGTGCCCATGATCAGATGAGGCCTCTGCCTGTCATGCCCTCAACCCTGAGCTCAGGGCTCGGGGATACCTGAGCTGGAGGCACCCCTGTTCACGTGCCACAGGATGGCCTGGTGGCCTCTCACCTGTGTGTGGTCACAGCCACCGGACCACATCACCCTCTCCTCTTGGAACTGCGATCATTCTCACGTGAGGACATGGCCGAAGCCCTGGTGGGGGGGGTGAGTCTGGGCTGCAGCCCCGCCCCTAAGGAATGGGGCTTCACCTGGGCGAGGTTCCCTGAGTCAGGGTGCCCCGGGATGGAGACAGCTCAGCTCTCCCGAGTGCACCCCTTTAACGGAGAGCTGAGGATGGGCCTTTGCAGCTCCACGCTGCCTCCCCCGACCCCCGCTCCTCGGCAGGTGCTACTTACAGTGATGGAAGACAGCCTTGGCTACCCAGGGCATGAAGCCCAGCACGGGGTGGGCATAATGTCACACGAGGTCAGGATGTCACAGGATGGTGATGTCACATGGGATGAAAGATGTCACATGGAGCAGTGGTGTCCCGAGATGGTGTGGTGCCACAGAGAGGTGAGGGAGCCAGGAGTGAGCAGAAGGTGGTGAGAGAAGGCCAAGCAGGATGAGATTTGAGCAATGAACAGTCCAGAGTGCCCACCTGGCCTGTCACCCGCCCAGCTGCGTGAAATGGCATCGGTGTCACACACACGGTTGTACAGTCCCACGTACTCACCCTCGGCCCCACTGGGCGCACGCCAGGAGCCCCAGGTGCTCCACTCCAGCAGTAACCTGTCAGACACAGCACTGAGTCCTGGAGACCTGAGCAGCTGGACCACCAGAGCTCCTGGCTCCTCTCAGCCCAGCCCTGTTCTCTAGAACATTTTCTTTCCTGCCTGAGAGTCCCTGGATGAGCAGAGAGGTGCCCCGGGCAGCAGCAGGAAGGAGGCCCATACACACAGGACAGGTCCTCCCCGGACCTCGCCCCCCTCCTCTGGGCTCCCTCAGAGGACACACCTCATAAAGTCCCCCAGCCCTTCCCCAGCTCCCCTCCCCCCACCCAATCCCCCACTCACAGCAATAGCTCATTCACCAGCCACCTGGTCGCAGTCAGGAGGGCAGAGATGGGCTGGGAGGGAGGGGGACAAACCATTAACCCCAGACTGGTCCCGGTATTCCCTGGGACACCCCCTCCCACTGCCATCACCCCCACCCTTCCAGCTAGGGAGCCTGGGAAGCTGAAGTATCTGAGAAACTCCCATTGGAGGGCAGGCATCCTGGGTTAGACAAGCCCATCCAGAAGGCCAAGCAGGGCCTTGTCCTGATGAGCCTCTTGATGACATCTAGGGTCCCTGGTGATCTGTGTGACCACACTGCCCTCCAGAGGCCCCGTGGGCAAGCCCTGCAGGGCTGGGATGGGAGTAGGCAGAAGGGGGAGAGGACTTTTTGTTCCGGGTCAGAAGTGGGGCTCTGGGCCAGATGCCTGAGGCTGGGTGAGACCCGGGACCAGGTGGCCTGTTTTAGGGGAGTTGGAGGGCTTGAGGTCTGGGGGAGGGGAGGTCCGGAGTGACACTCACGCTGACCAGGGGCCGGGCTGCGCTGTGGTGGTGATTCGGGGGCTTGCACATGGCCTGATAATCATACAAGGTCACTCTGAAAACCAGAACGGAATATGGCGAGTCCAGACCGTCCCCTGCCCTGCCCTGCCCTGCCCCTGCCCCAGGGGAGCCTACAGAGGGTTTTTATTCACCCAGGTTCCCAACAGTTCCTGAGTTAGGCTGGGCGATCAGAGGCGAGCACATGCCCAAGGTTCCATTTCTGCACTTTGCTTTAAAGGAGATGAATAGCAAATTTGGCTTCCCTTCTAAGGGCCCACATGTCCTTAGGCCCTCCCCACCTCGTGACAAGTCTCTGGCTTCAGAAAGGCCGTTTTTGGAGAACTCTGTGCTCACACTGTGGGTTTTGGAGGTCAGGATCCCGAGATCTGACTGGGCGGTGTAGCTCAGAACCTGCCTTCTCTGCGAGTGTGCAGGCGGGGCAGGAGGACGTCCCACTTACTGGCTGAACACCCCCATGCTGAGCAGCTGGGTCATGAGAACACCATCCGCCTCCCCCAGGAACCTTCCTGTCTGGGAGAGAGAGCATGAGAGAGGGTGAGAGAGGACGGCGAGGACACTAAGCTTCCCCTTTGGCCCACGGCTCATTTCTGAGCTCCAGACTTGAGCCGCCACTTGGGTTTTCCCCGTAGGTGCCCTTCGACGTAATCAGAGTGGGTCCATTTCACCCCCACCACGCCTTTAATCCGCCTGTCCTCATCTCAGGGCTTTGAAAGCTCTGAGTTGAAATCCGTTAGCTGGGTATGAAATCAATCTAGGGGTTGCAATCGCGTTTTTTTTTTTAAAGCTACACGGTTCCTGTGAACAAATCGGAGAAATCACTGGCAGCAACGTTAGACAGGGCTTTGTGGAACCTGACTGCATATTTGTGTGTGTGTGTGTGTGTGTGTGCTTCTTGGCCACATGTCTTGCACTGACATCCTTGTCATCCAGCTGACATAGGTTTGAGAACTCAGCTGCCTTTGATTTCTCTCCCTCCTGCCCTCCCTGCTTTTCCAATCAATCAGGGTTTCCTGTGGATCTGTCACTCACCACCCTGACTCCATGAATAGCGACTTAGCCTAAATCCTTGTCCTTTCTGGAGCCACTTCACCCTCGTACCTGGGCTTTCTCCCAGCCCCTGTCACTGCTGCCAAACAGAGTTCTCACACACAGCCGGGATCTGGTCGCTCTCCTCTTTGTCTCCTGAAACAGGACGCCCCGCCGTCCATCCCTCCTTCACTACCCAATCCGCCAGCACTAGGTGAGCACCTGACTGGGTGCTGGGTGTCCTCCAAGCCAACAGGGTCAGCTCACCCTCCGCCTGCTGTGCAGCCCGGAGCCCCAGCCTCACTGCACCCACCGCCCTCCTGTGTGCCCACTGCCTGCTGTGTGACCACGGGCAGGTTGTTGGGGAGCTTGAGGAAGATGCGTGCCCAGCAGCTGGCCCACAGCAAGTGCTGGGGAAGGTGCGGCCAGAGTGACAAGGAGTCACCAGGATCTTGGCTCTCCTCCGTGTCTCGGTTACACCTCCCCAATCCGCACTGCAAGGAGCTTCTCCCTTTGCATCCTGCTCTCAGAACCCTGTCTCTTCTCGCCTTTCCAGTCAGAGTTAATGCCTCATTTCTCTGCACTGACAGGCCGACCACAGAAGCACACGGGAAAACCGGGAGCTCAGACTTGTCTGAGCTCTGCTCTCTCTGTGCCTGGGAGGCCCTTCTGCTCTGACTGGGAGGCCTGAGAGGCTTCTTTGCAGAGGGCAGTGGAGAGCAGGGGGACAATGTGGAAGAATCAAGGGCATTCCAGGAACAGAACGACAAGCAGGAAGCCGAGGGGCATCCAATCCAGCGTGTTCCTCCAGGTGCAGTCCTGAAGCCACCTGAAGCTCCTGTGGGTGGAGGGCTCCCCGTCAGCCGGGGCTCACTTTCTGCTGTTCCAGTCACTGTGTGTGTGTTCCTGCTCACCAGACGGCGGCATCCTGGCGAGCAGAAACCCACCTCTGCTCCCCGCAGACCACACAGGGTCTCGTTCACAGTATCACGTGGTGCGGATCGGCTGAAGGAAGGTGTGAGCACGCAGACAAGGGGGTGTGCAAATGGTGTGACTGTTCTGCTCCCTGGGAAAGTGCAGTGAGGTGGGATTGAGGCTCCTGATGAGGTTGCCCCTTCTCCTCCCTAACTCGAGGGTTATTCACCCAAAACCCTGTTGTTTAGACACTTGATTCTGAGAAGTCCCTGAGAGTTAAGACAAGCTTCTAGACACTGGAAAAAATGTATCCTCCTCTGTAAATAAATGACTTGACTCTGAGGATATGTCATGCTGGCAGAGAATATCCATCCTTCCTGTCTTTGGTAGGGAGATCCTGCTTTAATTACGGTAGCAATATACTCCACTAAAAGACTACGTTTCCCAGCCTCCCCTGTGGTTGGGGCTGGCCAATGAAATGTGAGCAAGACATGGTGGGCCTTCCAGGAATCTGTTGAAAGGGAGAAGACTCTGCAGGAGGGGCACCCTCCCCCTCCTTCTTGTCTGGAAAGTGGACTAGAAGGCAGGAGCCCCTGTACCATGTTGTGATCTGGAGCATGCGGGCACCTGGTGACCATACCAGGCCTGGGCTGCCTCCACCCATTCCTTCTGTGAGGGAATAAGCCCGTAATTTGCTCAAGTCACTGTGGTGGGGACTCTACTCCTGGCAGCAGAACTCAGTTCCTAGCTGACAGAGTTTCATCCGAACTCAAGAGTGAATCGGTGCCTCAAATAGGTAAACTGACCGAATTTCCCGAATCTACAAAGCCAAGGCGCAACCATCCAACTGTGGGTACCCTGTCTATGTCGGCCCCCCAGACTGAATGCAGAGGGGCACCCCGCACAGCACAGTGGGGGGACTGTAGCTCTTTACAGCTGCAGCGCTCTACGGGGCTTTGGGGGCTCTGCCTGCCTGCCAGCTTTGCTCACCCCGGGGCAGGGCTCTGCTCTCACTGAGGGTGACCCACACATATGCAATGGTCCATGGGGCGGCCGAGCTCTGGGGCTGGAGCCAGGGCTCTGGGGCTCCAGAGTTTCCAGTCCATTACGAGACCGGAGAGAGGTGAGGTCCTGTGAGGTGCCGCCCAGTAGCCCTGAGCAGGAAGCAGTTGGGACACGCGGCAGCCGAGAGTGGAGAACCGGTGAGTGCCCGGACGTGGGCTGACTGGCGTGCCTGTGTGAGCGTGCCGGCCCCCAGGGGAAGTGGGGACAGAGGGCCAAGTAAGGCCAAGATTCACTCTGCTGTTGGAATGGGTCGAAGGTCACACGGCCTCCTTACCTAGGGACAGTCTCAGTTTCTTCTCTAAAAAACGGGAAAACACTCTTCACAGGCATGAGGATCAAAGGAGTCGCCAGAGTGAAAACCGTGTGCGCGGCCCCTGGTGGGGGCCGGTCCTTTCTTCCCTCCCTGCCCTACCGCCTGGCCGGGCTGCCCTGCGCTGCACAGCAGGCGCCTTGGCCCTTTGGCCCCCAGTCACCCTGTCATTTGTAGTCCTTCAGATAAGAATGAGTCCTGAGCTGGAAGAGAGGCCCAGAGGGGCCAAATATGTAACCCTCAGGCCTGGCACAACACCAGGAGAGGAGAGAGCCAAGCACCCCACCCTCAGGCAGGCCGCTGGGGGTGCCTTGGGCTTCTGCATGCCTGCAATTGGCTGGGTAGGAGGGTCTCCGTGAAGAGGGGCTGGGAAGGACTTTGTCTGGAAAGGGTCATGACATCTGGAGCAGGGACAGGCTTCTCTCTCCAGGCCCTGGATGGACCTTGGCAGGGACAAGAAGTACCCTGGACCTTTTGGCACATGAGCCTAGTCTGGCAAGTGCATCCAGATCAGCAGCAACTGGCCCTCAGGCCAAGGCGATGGTGCTGAGAGCCCATCAGACGTCAGACCACTGGGGGCATGCTGCAGCTTGGAAGGCGGGCCACCCCCAGGGTTTCTCATTCCTTTGGTCTGGGGTGGGGCCTGGAAACATACATTTCTATCAAGCTCCCAGATGCTGCTGGTCCCACTCCACACTTTGAAGTCTAGGGATGAAATGGGTGGGTGGGGGGAGAGGGCCCAGACTTGTGGCCCTGGGTGACACCTGGGGAAATTTGTGGGGGGCAAGTTTGGGTGGGTGAGTAGGAATGTGTGGTGGGGTGATTCTGAAATGGTTCACAATGGCCCAGCCTCTTCTAGTCATGTAGTTTCACAAATCCCTTGGAAAATGAAGCAGAGTTCAAATGAAATGAAACCCAATCTTCATTAATAGGGTTGGGACCTACTAGGAACTCCTCCAGAGTCCCAAGCTCCCATTGAGCCTGGTCACCCTTGCCTCTGTCACAGCCCGTGCGTCCCCTTCTCCTCTCGCACTGTGAGGCCCCAGGAAAGGCGGGGGAGGGCTTCCCTTTGAGGGTAGGCTAGAACTAGTGACTTGCTTCTAGTGAATGGACTACGGTAAAATTGACCAGATATCACTTCTGAGATTAGGTTCCCAAGACTGAATTCTATCTTCCTCTCCCCTCTCTGTTCTTGCTCCGAGGAAGCCGGCTGCCAGGTGAGAGGTGCCTTCTGGAGAAGCACACCTGGCAACCTGCATGAGTTTGAAAGCTGAGCCTCCTGTAGTTGAGCTTTGAAATGGCTTGAATGAGCAGAGCTGGCTGGTACCTTAATTGCAGGCCTGTGAGAGACCCTGAGCCACTCACCCAGCTAAGCCACACCCAGATTCGTCACCCTCAGGAACTGGGGGATAGTGAGTCTTGTGGTTTTATTACATTTTGAGGTAATTTGTTATGCAGCAATAGATAACTGCTACAGTGTTACTGAATGAATTAATTTTTAAAAAAGCAAAAATGAATGAATGGACAGCCTGGCCTGGACACCTACTGGGCGCTACTTCTACCATTGGTGTCTCTGGTCTGGGTGTTCAGGGTCCTAGAGCATCGGTCCTAATTCTGTGTGACTCGGACCAGTGCGGCTGGGTGAGTGGCTCTGCTCTGAGCATGAACAGAGTGAGCTAGGGCAGGGGCCTGGGCAGAAGGATGACTACGTAAGACCCAGACTTGCAGTCTGAAACACTGTCCAGAGAAGGCCCCTCTCCCTGGGTTTACCCACCTTGCCCAACAAATTCTCGATTTCCTTTGGAACCCACACTCTCCGAGCTTGGCTTCCCTCGCAGAGCCTCAGTTTTCCCCTGGTATAAACGAGACTGAAAACACCCCCAGAGCTGGTCAGAGGAAGCCCTCCCCCACCTTTCCTGCGGCCTCACAGTGCGGGAGGAGAAGGGGACGCACGGGCTGTGACAGGGGCGAGGGTGACCAGGCTCAGTGGGGGCTTGGGGCTCTGGAGGAGTTTCTAGCAGGTCCCAACCCTATTAATGAAGATTGGGCTTCATTTCATTTGTTCTCTGCTTCATTTTCCAAGGGATTTGTGAAACTACATACGATATTATGAAACAATACCATAGCCGAGAAAATGGGTAAATGAGCTAAGGAAACACATGCTTTATAAGATATGTCTCTGAATAGCTGTTTGCTATCCTATATTATCCAAAGCTGTACCCGGTGGTGTCATGATTTGTGACGAGTGAGTGAGTGTTCAGCAGGGCCACAGCGAGTTAAGCAAGGGGCCCCTTGGGAGTGCCTGTCACCGGGCCCCGCTCCCTCCAGGTTGTCCTGCTGCCTCTCAAGCAGGTGGCAGCAAAAGATGGCCGTGGGCCCAACCTGGCCCTTGAGCTAAGAATGTGTTTGTATTTTCAAATGGTTGGAAAAAACTCAAAATATTAATCATATTCCATGACATAGAAAGTATGTGAGATTCAAATTTATGTATCTATAATTAAGTTTTATTGGAACAAAGCCACACTCACCGTTCCACACTGCTGGTGGCCTCATCCGTGCCACCCCGGAGGAGCTGAATGGGTGTAGCTGTCGGCCGAAAGCCTGCGCATGCGCTCTCTGCGCTCCAGACCCGTGCTGCCGTGTTGCCGGCTGCTCCAGAGCTCAGCCTTTCAGGCGTGGCTCCCCGCCCCTGCGCCCTGCCGCTCTCTCCCCAGGGTCCAGCCTTCCACACTCTCTCTGAAACTCTGGCCCTTGAAAGCCAACACCACAGGGACCTGGGGACACTGCCCATCTCAGTTCCCCAGGGCAGCAGGGGTTGGTGCATAAATGATTGAGAGCATCAGATAGGCCCAAAGCCTCTTTCCAACCACTGGTTTCATGGTTTCAACTTCTGTCCTTGCCGTTTTCTCCTAGAGCGGCTGAGATACACTAACTGAACGGGCGCTCGGTCCAGGGAAGAGTGACAGGGCCAAGAGGGGCCATGAAAGGGACAAGGGGGCACAGCAGAGGCACCCAGGGAACTGCAAAGTGTGATCAGCACTTTGAGTTCTGCACCAGATGTCACAATGCTCAGCCAGCCTCCAACTCCCGCTAAAGAGGAAGATGGGCAAAACCATCTTCTTCCTCACGCCTGCTGCTGAGACAGACCCCACAGAAGGGGTCATTCAAAATCTCTCCCCAAGTAGTCAGATTCCATGACCCACTGGGCCCCTTCCTCCACTGCCCTCTTTCTCACACCTCCTTCCTATTCCCCAGTCCCGGCTGTGTTCTGATTGCATCCTGGGCCCGGCTCCGCTGACGCCAGGGCAGGGGGCAGCCAAGGCCACGGCCTCGTTCCCCAGCTCTGCTGTTCCCCAGGACGTTGGGAGTGACCTTAGACATCAGATCGTGCAGCCCCTTACTTTAGAGAGGAGGAAACTGAGGCACGGCTGATGGAAGCTGCTCACCCCCATCACATATCTATCTAATCAGGGGAAAAGCTCACTCTGGACCAACTACCATTTCCCTTCCTTCGAGGCTTAGAGTGGAGGCCACTTTGATGCCTCTGGCTTGTTTCAAGGAAACACTTCCCACGGAGATATTCGGGTTTGCTTCAGGTTTGCCTCCTGGCTAAATACGCAATTGATTTGGGGGCCCAATGTGGGGCTTCGCAAAGCAAAATTACGATCGCACCTTCTCTTCTGCCTTTCTGAGCACGTGTGGGGTCCAAGGAGCTATCCACAGGCCTGGGGAAGATTAGGCACGTGAGCCAGGCCGCAACACGAGGATCGCCTCCATGCCTTATTTCCCCGCTAACACGCCGAGGGGCGTGTTTGCTCGGTTAGAATTTCCCACAAGGGAGGTCCAGGCAGGGAGACAGCACAAAACGGGAAGGCCTGGCCCCTGGGCCTTATGAAGGTAGGAGGGGAGGGAGCTGTATCTGAATGTGTTCCCCCAAGTTCACATGCTGAAATCTAACCGCTAAGGTGACGGTCAAAGGTGGAGCCTTTGGGAGGCAATTAGGCAAAGAGAGCACAGCCCTCAGAAATGAGTTGGATGCCCTGTAAAGGAGACCCCAAAGAGCCCTCTTTTCCCTCCTACCTTGTGAGGACACAAGGAGACATTTGTGACCCGGACAGACGAGGGCCTCACTCCACCAGGCTGGCACCCTGAGCTCAGGTTTTTGGCTTTCAGAATGCTGAGCAATGAACTTCTCTTATTTTATAGCCACCCAGTTGGTGATTGTTTGTCTGGCAGCCCGAATGGACAATTGGGGTGGGGCGTGACAGTGTGACAGTGGTGGGGAGCGAAGGAGCCTGGAGCAGCAGCTAGGTGCCCAGGGCTCTGGGAGAAGGCTCCCTGAGGCTGTGCCCAGCGACATGGCCCTGACACAGAAAGCAAACGCGGGCCTGAGATGTGGCTTTGCTGAGCCTCTCCTCGGTATGTGGACAATGTCCCCACTAACCATGGGAGAAGGCCCGACTAGTTACAGACAAAATTAAAAAGTATTATTATCTATGACCATCTGAGTTGAAAAGTGCCTGAATTTTATAATCTTGCTATGGCGGTTTTGGTTTCAAGAGGAAACCCCATTTTCTTCAGACCTTTCCCTCTAATTGGCTGTAAATCAATATTACTTCCTGTGGCCATTGACCCTTTCTTTGAAGACAGGGCCGCTGGATGCCTGGACGGCTCCCTGACTCCACTTTCCCCGTGTCTTACCTCCTGAGGCCTCCCTGAGATCAGGATGAAGCCGTTGTTGTCGATGACGAAGCAGTCCAGGTCCTGGGGAGACACCCAGAGGGAGGTGGGGTCAGGCCCGATGCCCGACCCCCAGGGCCCTGCCTGTCCTGGCATCTGGGAAGGCAGCCTCTGTGTCTCGGGAGAAGGTGCCCTCTGCGGAGCCAGCACTGCAGGGAAGAAGTGCACCGAGGACCCCGGGAGCTGGCCCGTCAAGGGGACGTGGGTTGGGGGACCCCCGGCTCCCACTTCCACCCCCTTCACACCGGAGAGGACTCACGCTGTCTGGGCAGCTCTCTGGGCACGGCCCATCCTCAGCACTGCACTGGAAGGAAGAGGAGAAATTGTTGACTATGTGTGTGTGCCCGGGTACGTGTGTGGTAGATTTGTGACTGTGGGAGCGCTGTGTGGGGGGCATTTGTGTTGTGTGTTGGTGCGTGGGGACTGGCGATGTGTGTTTATGGCATGTGAGTGGTATGTGCACACATGCATCCATGGTATCTATGTTCAGTGTGTGTCCACATGTGGTATATGTGGTGTATATTTGGTGTGTGTAGGGTATGTGTGGTGTGTGATGTGTGTATATCACATGTTGGGAGGCATGTGGGGCATGTGCATGTGTGTATTTGATGTGGTGTGTGTGGTGTGTGCACGTGTGTGTGGCAGTGTCTGGTAGTGGGGGGAAGGGCACTGAAGCAGGGTCCTTGCTGGCCGGGTCAGCCTTCTCAGAGGGAGCCCCGGGCCCCAGCAGCTGTGACTGAGGGGAGACCGTTGGTCAGCTGCATTGCTGGAAAGGTGCAGGGGTGGCTTCTCACTGTTTTTTGTCATCCTGCGTGATGTGGTGGCTGACCCCAGGCTACTGGGCTGCTGCTCCTTCCCCCTGCCATCCCTTCCACCTTCACTCTCTGGTTTCTGGAACTTGCTCGAAGTAAGGGCACAGCAACAAGTGACAAGTGAAAGGGGGCCAGGGAACAGAGGAGGATCAGCCTATGGGGGCGAATTCGGGGCTGGAGGAGCTTGTGGAGGACAGTGAAAAGCCTTAGAAAGCACGGGAGGAACCGAGTCTAAGGGCTCCGGGGTCCACGGCAGGAAAGCAAGAGGTGGAATGGAAAGCGCAGTGGTAAGGCTGAGCCCTTAGCAGGGAGACTGCAGACGTGGCTTAGATCTTGACTGGAGGGCCCAAGGAGGGCAGTCTCTTTACTCTGCCATGTAAGGGACCTGGGTAACAAGGACGCAGTGAAAGGCAGGCCAGGCCCAGAGAGGACACGATGTCCTGCCCTTTGCCCCAGGTCTAAGCTGAGACAGAGCACTGTCTGGGGAGGCTAAGGCCACAGGCGGAGGCACCGGGAGCTGAGAAAGGCAGAGGAGAGGGTCCAGGAGCTGATGGGGGCCCAGGAGGTGAGTTGGGAGGCAATGGGGCAGCTGGGGGAGTGGGACTGAAAGTGCCGGCCCCCCTTCACGGTGGATATGTCTCGGAGCTCTCTGGCCCCCACCTCGCCCCACCACCATCACACTCACCTGCCGTGTGGCTGCCCAGAACAGGTGCTGCAGGAAGTCCAGCCTCATCTGGATGCCCACCGCTGTTGGGGGAGGTGGGAGGGAGGAGACAATGAGAAAAAAAACAGATTCCAGTTAAAGAGATGGGAGTGCGTCAGCAGGAGCTGAGGGGGAGACAGCACCAGGGCAGGGAAGGGGTGGGCACAGCTGCACCAGATGGCAGCCTGCGGACTGAGGTCCTGGGGAGCAGGGTCAGGGAGAAAAGAAGACAGGCTGGTGGCTTCTGCCTCTCCACGGCAGACGATACCAGAAAATGGGCCAAGAGGAAGATGAGGCCTGGGTCCTAGAGAGCACTGAGGATGGCACTCATCCTTGGGTCTTGGGGACCTCAAGGCAGGTGCCCTGGTCAGACAATTCCCCCTTTCCCACAGATGGAAAAGTAGAGGCAGAGAGACCAAGCCATTTGTTCAAGGTCATGTGACCAAAAGTGGCTGGCAGTTCACGGCCACTGTGGGTTGGGTGCGTTCCTAGATCTCCATGCTGAGGTAACAGCCCCTCTTGTACCAGCTTCTCCCAGCTTTGCAAGTAGGTCTCAGGAAACTAGAGATTGTCCAGCCTGCAAAAAGTCCTCTTTTGGCGATGCCACTTACAAGGGCCACCCGTGCTTCTTTGGTTCCCAAATAGATGTAGAGAGATTTGGGGCCAAAGAATGCGGTGGGGAGAAGCAGCTTATATTGAAAAGAAAGAGTAAAAATCTAGGCTGACTTCCTACTGCCTGATGTAATAATACCGAAAAAGTGTTGAGTGCCAGGGGCGTTTACGTCCATGAGCTTGTTTCATCCGCACGGCAGACCAGTCCGGTCGTCGTTCAGACTTCACAGCTGAGGACGTGGAGGCTTACAGAGATTTCATGGCTTGCCCAAGTCACCTAGCCCCTAAACACTGAACCAAGACCCTGGGGTCTGACTCTAAGGCTCTTAACCTCTCCATCCCCCGGTGGTCCTAAGGAGCTGAGAAGCAAGCACTTGCCCACTCCGGGCTTTGGTTCCCTCATCTGTGAAATGGGGATGCACTTGAGTTCCCAGCCATTATGCTGTTTTCACGAGACATTCTACAGTTACCCCGATGGCATTCACTGGAGAGATTTTCCATCACACTTGTTCTAACATCTGCTGGCTCAGATGGCTGTTCTACAACAGACTGGAAGCCCGGACCTGTGCGGCTCAATTGGCTGGGCATCCTCCCACAGAGAGAAACCCCGGTCAGGGCACGTGCCCGCGTTGCGGGTTTGGTCCCCAGCTGGGGCCTGTGCACGAGGCAACTGATTGCTTTTTCTCTCTCACATGGATGTTTCTCTCCCTCTCTTTCTCTCTTCCGTCCACTCTCTCTAAAATACATACATACATAAAATTTTAAAAATCTGTAAAAAAATAAAATGGACTGGACTTCTAGTATGGCACAGAGATACAGAATTGTATCCTTTTGTTTTTTTCAATATGAAATGATCCTAGAGAAATTTGATGAGAGAGAGAGAGAGAGAGAGAGGCCAGGGAAAGGTCAGGGGGCCAGAGTTCTAGCCCTGGGCTGGACTAGAGCCTTGGTTCTCCAACTTTAGCAGGCAGCAGAATCACCTGGAAGGTTTGGTAAAACCCTGTCCCCAGAGTTTCTCATTCAGTAGGTCTGGGGTGGGGCCTGAGAATTTGCATTTCTAAAGTGCTCCCAGGTGATGCTGAGGCTGCTGTCCTGGAGCGGTATTTTGGGAGCCACTGTTGTAGAGCGTTACTGTCTGATTGAAGTTTCCGAGATGAGGAAGCTGTTCTAGATCTGAATGTCCCACACAGTAGCAAATAGTCACATGTGACTACTGAGTCCTTGAAATGTGCCTACTGTGAGTGAGGACCTGAGTTTTAAATTTTTAATTTAATTTTAATTAATTGAAATTTAAATAGCTACCTATGGGTGGTGGCTGCCGTTTTGGACAATGCAATTCTAGAGCTCTGTGTTTACAGATCAAGAAACCAAGGCCCCTCCCTTCCCTTGGGGTCTCCTGGCAATTCTGTGGCTGGAACTCAGGCTAGCCTTCTCAAAAGGTCCTGTGATACGGGAACATTTGAGTTCATGGGGCCTTCTTTGTTACCTCAAGGTCCAGGTGGCTGAAAGGAATTGCAGGGAAGGGGACAAGTAGACCCACTTCTTGGTTCATGAGAGACACAGACACAGCAGGTGTGACCAGCAACCATGGTTGCTACACCCCTGGTCCCTCTCACATCTCTCTCCTCCTGAGGCTGCAGGTGGCCCTCAGTCACTCCCCCTTATTCGTCCTTTAAGAGCACTCTTGGTATTCTTGGTATTCATTTTACACAGGTTTCTTCCACCTGTAGAGGAAGACTGAGTGAGAGGAGGAGCCTTCTAAAAATTCCCAGAGGGGAGTCACCCTAATCTTAGAATGATTAGCTCTTTGGGATTTAGGAGCGTTTATTTACCCCGGTCCCTGGCCCCTGTGGGCCAAGCGCTCTCAGACTGTTTCTAGAGTGAGACTCTGCCTCTCTACCTGCTGGTCAGTGCCAAGTCTTAGAGGAGCATGACGTTTCTGAGTTAGAAGAAATTCCATGACTCTAACAGAGGGAGGTGAGAGGGTGGGGTTACTTCTTCCCTAATGGAACAGGTTTGGCGGGAGTAGGGCACAGAGAAGCTTCTCCCCTGCTGGGCCCTGTCTCACAGCTGGACTATAAGCTCCTCCAAGGCGAGCTCTGTCTGGGTCCTTGGCGCCCAGGTGTCCTTTGCAGAATTTAGGCCATTCCAGCTGCCCACCGACATCTCCACTTGAGTCAACAGCAGGCATTTTAAACTTCCCATGTTCAAAATCTAACCCTGGCATTTCCTCCCATAACCTGACGCTCCTTGAGATTTCCCCACTTGTGGGTAGATTCTCTACCTAATTTTGTGTTCCCCCAACCCAATCCAAGTTCTGCTGAACTTATTTGAAAACTTCACAAGTCTGCCCTCTTCTCTCCCCCCTCCCTGCTCCCAGGCTGGGCTGAACCATCCTCTGTCTCACTCGGATTAATGCAATAGACCCCTAAGTGGTTTCCCTGCCCTTCAGGATCTGTTCCTCACACAGCCATGAGCGTGATCTTCCTGAAGATCACATCACGTCACTCCCTTGCCTAAAAGCTTCCGACGCCTCCCCACCGCTCTTTGAACAAAACCTAAATGCCTTTGTGATGTTGCCTGCCAGGCTCCAAGGAGCTGGCCCTGTGATGCCTCTGATTTCAGTGGGAGTCACTTTCTCCCTCAAACTTGCTCAACTTGTTCCCACTCCAGGGCATTTGCATCAGCTGCTTGCCCTTCCTGGAATGCTCTTCCCCTAGAGCTCTGCACTGCTGGCTCCTTCTTGTCCTCAGGTCTCAGCCCAAACGTCATGTCTTAGAGACGCCTTCCCTGGCCTCCCCAGATAGAGGGGTCCTCCCCTCCGCCATTCATTCTCTACCTCATCACTCTTTTTATTTTCTAAGCAACGTGGTTTGTTTATTTTATTGTCATTTATTGTCTGTCTACATGCCATGGCCAGGAGCAGGCAAGGGGTTGAGTTCTGATCCCTGGCACACAGAATAGTGGGGTGCGATAAAGAGCCACTCATGAATTCCATTGCCTCAGCCGCTTGATTGGGAAGCAAGTGCTACAAGATCTCTTCGTCCCTTGCCTCTGGGGTTCGAGACCTTGCTGAACTCCTTTTTGCTATACAGAGCTGGACTTGAATCTTAGAGATCTAGCTGTGCTCTGATTGATTCCCTTGAAGACCTAGGAGGAAATCCACTAACAAATGGGGAATTTAGGTGGGGCACAAAGAACTTCCTTACAGGAGGCACTGTCAGATGCTGGTTGGCATGGAATGGGGAAGGGGGCGAGGAGCACGGGAACATCCTCAACGACAAATCCACTGTGTTCTGCCAGGTTCTGCGTGTACCCTTTGGCTTTAATCATTTCAAATCTTTCTGCTCAGCTCCTGCCTCACAACCCGAATAGTGCCTTTCCTTCCCAGACACTGAGAAAGCCCAGCCTTCTCTCCTGGGGGACCCACCAGGGCAGCAGGTTCCTATTCTGGTCACTTGCTACTGGGGTTGTTAGCTATTGTCAGAGCCTTGGTGGACCTTCACCTGGGGCAGTGCCAGGCTGGCTGCCCTCCCCCAGCACTGTGTGCAGGAGCTGGTATCTCATGGCACTGTTCACAGGCAGGCTCAGTACTAACTCACCGTGAAGACAGAAATTCCAAGCAAAATGGCCCAGGGAATGTGAGGCACTTGGCCTCTGAGGGCAGCTTCCCCCACCCCTTGTGGGTTATTAAGAGACCGCCCCCCCCAATGCCTCTGCATGTGGGTCTTTGTTTTAGACTCTGACCTTGATCCTTGGAGGGACCTGCCACAACCTGACAGAGGAGAAATTAGACCCCTTTCTCCTGGCCCTAGCCCAGCCTTGTCCCTTTCCCGCCCCTGTCTTGCCGGCCTCTCTGCAATGATCTCGGGCTTTCTTCCAAAGCAGCTTTTCTTTAAGATCTCTTTGGCCGGCAGACAACCTAACAAAGAGCCTCAATAAGGCCACAGGCGGCAGACGGCTTATCAAGATGAACCTCTTCGCTCTGCCAGCGTCCTGGCTGTCACCTCAGTGCTGCTTTGTCATTACAGAAGGCAAAACAAAACAGTTGTGCGCGCATACACTCACGCTCACCTGCACTCGCACAGAGGGACTGTCCCTGTCAGGGCTGCACTCCCGAGGACTCAGAAATTCCGTATTTTACCTCCTCGGTTTCAGACCCACGTTGCCCTTCCTCCTCTGCCTACAGAGCCCAGCCCGCCGACTGCAGCCTGAGCAGGGCCGCCTTCCCTAACACAAGGGGGGGTCTGCAGGTGCACAGCGAATATTTGGGTCACAGAGTGCCGCTGCCAGAAGGAGACCAGGGGTCTCGCCACCCCACTTGCCCATTCCACAGGCAGAAAACCCAGGGCTCTTGGCTAATGAACCAGTTATTAGCTAGTTGAGCGATTTTCTCTTTTTTTCTTTTTCTTTTTTGTGTTTCAGAAGTGATCCTTAATCTTTATTATATTTTTTCCATTACCATTGAGTCCCCTTATGTCCCCTACCCCCAGAGTGATTTTCAACTGGCGTGCCACAGGGATTTTTAAAACATGCAGCACCTGACCATTTAGTCAGGGGCACGGACCTCTTTTCCCTTAGATTGTCAAATAAAAATATGACAGCCAACACAACAGGTGCCTGGTGTGAATGAATCAAAATTATACCCTTTGTTGTTGTTTTTTTTTTGTCAGATCAGTAAAAAATATATATTTTCTGGTGTGCTGAAGAATTTTAGTAATTAGTTTGTGTGTGCCATGAGATGAAGAAGGTTGAAAATCATCGAGTGAGTGAGCAGCAGAGCCCGACTGCAACCTCGGTGCCCGGCTTGGGCCTTCCCTCCCCGCCCTCGTGCTGCACCCGCCAGGCTGAGGCCGAGGCCCTTCTCTGGAACTGCTCACTGTGTAGGAAAGCGGGCAAAGCAACCACAGAAAGCCGCTGTACATTTTCTGTGCTAACCACAGAGTGGCCTGGAGAAAGGCCACAGATCAGAGGGGAAGGTCGAGTCTGCGTGGACCAACCAGGAAGACATCACAGAGGAGGCCGGGCTGTGGTCCCAGCTCAGGGAAGCAGTCCCAGCTTCAGGGAAGGATGCGCGTTCTGGGGCTGCAAAGTTGGGAGGTGAGTTTAGGGGGCGTTGGGAGCATTTTGCCTGAAGGGCAAGATGCATGTGACATCTGTGTAGGTGAGGGGGGTTCTCAGGAGGTAAAAGGCTCTTTCTCCCCCTGGGACAGCAGCCCGGGCCCTCCACTGCTGTGTGGCCCAGCAGAGCAGACAGAAAGGAGGGGCTGGAGTGTCCTGTTAGGGGTGTCCTAGGTCAAGGGGCTTTCTCAACCCCCACCCCCAGTCCTGATGGTGAAGCCCCCAGAAAACCATGTGAAATGCAAGCGGGACGCCGGGATACCCCTGACATCGTCGGCATTGCCAACATGCCACACTATCTGCCATCTGCTTGTCAGGCTGCTTTAAGAACTGCAAGGAAGGGTCACTTTGGGGTCAATGCCCAGGTCATTGGCTTAGCTTCCTTTGCCTCTGGATCAGACACAGGCGGTCTCTTAGAATATCAGTTTCTCCAACGTCTTTCTCCTGATTGGTTAGTAAAGAGACCTTCGAGTTCTCAAATACCTGTGTTCCTCACCTCAGGGCCCCACAGACAGCGCGCCCACCGGCGCCAGCAGGTCTTGACATTTTGCTCCACTAAATAGCCTGGGACTGTGGGCACGGAGGCTCAGTGACCTCTGCATGACCATGTGACTCTGGCTGCGAGGCTCTGCACTCCTTTGAGGACAGCAGGCAGATGATCCCCCTCTGAGCCCCTCCAATTACCCTGCCTGAAATGAATGTCCCTTTGACGGAGAGAGGGGTTCAGTTTTTCCTTCTCCACAGGCAGGATGGGAGATGCCGCCCCGCATGTTTGAACAGGTGACAGACCCAGCTTCCCAGGGGGCCTCTGCCAGCTGGGTCCCTCTTTCCCCAAAGGGAAAGGGGGAGAGGGGAGAGGCTGCGCTGGGGCGGGGGCCAGGGGCAGGGAGAGCCTGGAGCAGCGCGGGGAGGGAAAGAAGAAGACGCGTGGCACAGCGGCGCTTCTCCTGCCTGGAGTTGGGAGCTATTAACCCACAGGCCCTTTTCCACTGAAATGTGAGCATTTCAAGGGTGAGCGCTGCCCTCCCCGGCCGGCCGGGAGCGTCTCCGGTGTGTGCGCGCGCCTGTGCGCGCGCGCTCCTCCGCCTGTGTGTGCTGCTGTCGCTGTCATCACAGATGTACCCCCAGCTGTCACTCCATTGCTCCGTCTCTTTGCTCGCGCGTGCTCTCTCCTCCTCTCCCCTTTCTCCCCCTCTCCTCGCTGTCCCTCCCTCTTTCCCTCTCAGTTTGTTATTGACCCAGCAGCCCTGTCCCCTTGGCAGCGGCGGCGGCGGCAGGCATTCCTTCTCCCCGCGCGGTGTGCTGCGTGCCAGGTCCCCGCTCCCGCCGGATCGGGGGCTCAGTGCCCATTGCACTCTGCTTGGCGGTGTTGTCTGGGTTTCTCCAGGAATCCCAGAAGCGGATCATTGGACAGTTCACAGCTACTTGGTTTCAGGAGCTCGAGGTCAGGGTGAAAGAAGGTGAGTGCTGTGCGCTGGTGGGAAGGAATAAAAGGACTCGCGGGGGTAGAGGGTGGCTGGGGCACGGGGACTTGGGTCCCGTCTTTGCTGGATCTCTTTGCCCTGCACAGATACGTAGCTGCTGCTGCCCCCTGCCTGGGGGCAATGCTGGGGCTGGGGAAGGGGTCAGGGTTGGGCATCTGGGTGGCCCACAGGTACGGGACACAGGGAACTCTGACCTCACAGTGTTAGGGACATGAGCTGGGATTCTGCTGGGGAGGGGGGAGTTAGGGAAGGACAGGTGGGAGGAGGGCAGTGCCAGTGCCAGATGACAGGCCTGTGTGGCATAGAAGCCAGTCCCTGCAGCATGGGGACAGCCAGCCAAGAGCCCTGTGCTGTCTGCATGCCCGGCTCAGCCGACAGCCTGAGGAACTTGGTTCTGTGGAAAAAAAAGGTGCTGGAGACTGGGCTGGTGCAGAGCATGGTGGCGCAGGGTGGGGTGGCAGGCTGGGGGACTGTGTGACTGAGGCCTGGGAACAGACCTCGAGGTCCCAGCCTCTTCACAGGATGCCCTCAGTGTGGGGCCACGGCCTTCCGACAGCTGTCCTTGGACAAGGCTGCAGAGGAGCGCTGGCCTGGCTAGACGTGGGTCCACACAGCTGTGGGGGAAGTCACCCTGGTGGGGGTGTGGCTGGGAATGGATGAGGGAGAAGAGCCTTGCAGCTCTTCCTTGGTGGGCCCCAGGCCTTGCTCCTAGCCCACCTGGGGCTTAGTGGGAGTGTGGACTTAGCTTAGGGGGAGGGAGCAGGTGGTCTGCAAACAGGACATGCCTACCTGGCTTCCTGATCCAGTGGGGCATGGACACCTGAGTGGGAGCAGGGCCGCTTCTCTCAGCAGCCCAGAGGTCCATATTGACAAAGCAGAGAGAGGGGCTGACTGGGAGTCCCCACCTCCCGCTCAGTTCCAGGTGGCTGCTTTGTCTTCGCCCTGAGCCGTGTGCCCTGCTTCTGGGAGTGATGGTGGTGAGATTGGCTTCTGGCTGTCCAGGCGTGTTGGCTGTGATTCGGACTGACACTCTGCAGCTTAGATAACTACATCAGCTGGGGGAGGGGCGGGAAGCCGAGCACGTGGAGATGGGCGGGGGAAGTCCAGCCTGGAGGGAAACCCACAGCAGCTTCCTGCTCTTCCCACCCCCCCCCACCCCCCCCACTGGCACAGTCCCTGGTGCTGCCAGAGAGGGAGACCAGGAAAGCCAGGCGGGGGTGGCAGGAGAAGGAGGAGGTTTTTTAGGCAGCTGATCTGGTTTCTTTGGGGTTTGTCTGGAAGCTGGGTCTGGGGCCAAGATAAGTAAACCCTGCCCCATTTCCCAGGCACCTCGGCCAGGACTTGGGGGCTGCTTTGGGCTAAGTGGGCAGCATGCCGAGGGGCAGGGAGTTCATGTAATGTTGGGGTACCTGGGGCATTCTGGGGTGGGGAGAGGAGAAGGAGTTTAACAGAAGCAGTCTCTCCCCTCTCGGGGCCTCCCTCCTTCTACCCCCAGATCAGGCCTGCTTTGCCCTTGCCAGCGTGGCCCTAGTCTCAGAGCCAGGGCCTCAGTGAGCTCGAAGCTTGTTCACGAGGACTGACTTAGGGGCTTTTTGTTCCACTTCCCAGAGGGTCTGTTTGGGACTGGGGATGTTTGACAAAGAAACCAGGTGCAGGAAGCCAGGGGTGAGAATAGGGCATGCATTTAAAAATGAACCAGAAGGGTTTGTCTATTCCAAGTACAAATAGAGAGAATTTTAAAGGCCTGCTTGTGCTGCCTGGACAGCGTGTGTTAGGGGCTGGCGGACTGAGAGTGTCTCCTGGAAGGGCCTGGACGGCCAGGGTGGAGGCAGCAGGTGGGGGAGCCCAGCTATGCATGGTCCCTGCCACATGTGGCTCAGCTTGGATGCTCCACCATCCAGGTCCCTCTGTGACCCCCTGGGCGGGGAGGACACTGTCCTCACAGCCCTAAGAAGTGGCCCCAACCCTGGCCCTGCCTCTCGCTAGCCTGTGGCCTTCACCTCCCTGCAGAATAAAAGGGGTGCAGAGAAGACTGCAAAGGCCCTTTTTGCTTTAGGTTCAGTGAGTCTGGTGCCGACGGGGACCCTCATTCTGAGTCCAGGTGCCTTGATCAAAGGGAGACGTCAGAGAGGGTGTGCACAGCAGGGCCAGCACACTGTCCCACGGGTCAGGCACCCCAGGTTGAGGCACAATGGGCATTAACTGGCTGCATGGTTTGGACATCTGACTTGGGGGAATGGACACGCAGAAGTGTCAGAAGAAGGGGCATGGACACCAGGCCTGAGATTGGTTGCTTGGTGGTTTCTAGCTGGAGCCTAAGCCCGCTTCACTTGGAGGATTAACCTCCACCTGATGGCTGGGGCAGAGGCACAAGAGGTTAGAGCTCAGAGTCATCCTAACTTGAGCATCTGCAGGGAATGAGAGCAGGGCAGGCTGCTCCTCCCCAGGCTCCAGGGGACGCTGTACCCACTTAACTCGGCAGGAGCACTCGGAACCTTCTGCTCTTCCTGCTGCTTCCTGTTCCATCGCTGCCTTCCCACCCTGGCATCCCTGGGGCTCCCAGCCCACCCTCCTCACCTCAGCACCCAAACCTCCACCAGAATGGTTTCTAGAAAGCCCCCTCCACTCTCTTGACCAGATCTTGGCCTCTGGAGCTTTTCCTGCTGCGTCTGTGATATTTCTGGACAGAGGGCAGCGGGGGGGGGGGGCGGGGGGGGCAGGAAGTGGGGGAGGGTCAGACCAGGCTGGCGTCTCAGTCCGGCAAGGCCTAGAGCTTGCTTCCGGAGCAGTGGGAGGGGTAAGAACACATGTCTGCTCAGCTCCAGTGAGAGAGCAAATGAGGAAACACCATTAACCATGAGGTTCTGCACAAATGGAAGGTGGCATCTCCCTTTCCTGCCTTTTCCTTCCTATATCAGGAACCTCTCTGTGTGGAAGTAGATCAGGAACAGAACGGACCTGGCAGCCTATAAAGGCAGCTGAGTTAGGAGCTTTGTCGCCAGACCACGGGGGCCCAGAGCTGCATCCTTTCATTACCTCACCTGTGGGAAGTTACTCAATTTCCTGTGCCTCAGTTTCCCTCACCTACAGAACGGTGTTAGTAATAATACTATCCTCACAGAGCTGTTATAAGGGTGAAGAAGACTACCCCCAGGTGTTTGCAGCTGTGGTAATGGCTCCTCCCCAGGGGCTAACGTCAGTGCCCTCTCCTCTGTGCTCAGTGCTCAGGTCACTGACACCCCCTGGCTGGTGCCTGGCTTCCACAGATGGACCAGCATGGCCTCCTGGGGGTGCCAGGGTCAGCTGGCAGAGAAGTGATCCAGCCTAGTACTTCTCAAACTGGAATATGCATACAAATCATCTGGATCTTGTTAAAATGCTGATTCTAATTCAGTTGGCCTGGGGTGGGGCCTGAGATTCTGCATTTCTAAGAGGTTCCCAGGTGAGCTCATGTGGCCAGTCCCTGGACCACACTTTGAGTAGCCACGTGTAGGAGCACTCAGCCCTGTGTTTCCGGTTCCCAGGGAGTTCCCTACTTGACTGCTTTTAGCTCCTTGGCCCCATCCTGGTTCTCCCAGAAAAGCCCAGTGGAGAAGGTTCCCTTGCTCTCTGGTGTCTCTCTCTCTGGAACTGGGACAAAAAGTCCTGTGAGGATTGGGAGCAGGTCCAGCATCTAGAGCCGCAAGGCTGTGGGGCTTGGAGAGAGGACAGCTTTCTGTCAGGGCCCCTGACTCTTCGTCCGCCCCCATTCCCCACCCTGGTGAGGGCTGCCCTCCTGGATGACGGAGGTTTATTCCAGCAGCCCATCAGTACTCACAGCAGCAGCTGCTCCCCAAGGCTCCTCATGTAGGTCATCCCTTCCTAATGAGGCTGGAGACTTCTAGAGGCAGGAAGAGGCCCTTTGGTCAGATATGTGCTGATGGACAGAGGCCAAGGGCTAGCACGTGCTGGGCTCAAGCCCCTATCTCCGTAAGAGCCACTTCCCTGGTGCTCAAGGAGGCAGGGTTGGCTCCCCAGGGAACACAGGCTGCCCTCATGGACCTGGGCTCCTTGTTCCCTTCACATTTCTCTAGAGACACCAGAGCCAACAGTGTCCTGCCACCTTGCAAGACATTGCCTGTGGGTCTGCATTGCAGAGACCTGCCTGACTTGCTTCGTATAGGGACATCGTTCTGGGGATGGGGCATCAGGACCTACACTCGAGGCCACCACCTCCACAGAGTGGTGCTTGCTGGTCAACCCCTGGGCTCACTTGTGGAAGGACACTGAGGCCAGGGAAGGGTAGATGGGGTAGAAAGGAGTGTCTACTTGGAAGAGGAGAGGCAGCTCAGGTGGAAATAGGGCCGGGGCCTGGGTGAGAGGGTTTCTGTACCTGCTGCTCCCTGCAGGAGGCTGGGTAGAGTGGGAGCAGAGGGTGGGACTGGGTCCCCATCCCTGTGTGGGAGCGAGCAGAGAACACGTTCTGGGGCAGGAACTTCCCCGGAGGGTTTGCTGCGGATCTCCCTTCCAGGCTGGACACGTCCCTGGACATCTGTCGGCTGGGGCTCTCGGGAACTGCCAGGCTTCTCACTCTGCTGCCTGAAAGCTGGCTTCGAGGAGGGGTGCCGGAGGGCTGCCAGCTGGGCGTCGTGCGTGCGTGCGTGTGTGTGCTAGCACGTGCCTCATTGCACGGCTGTCTGTGGGTGTGTGTTTGCACCAAGAGCTGTGCTGGGTGCTCCAAGCACGTGTCTGGGAGTCTGTGTGCTCCCTGCTCCATGAGCACCCAAGTGTCTCCCTACAGGGGTCGTGCTAGGTGACAGTCGCTGGGGAGTGGATGAGCAGCCAGGCTCAGAAGCCTGCAATTCCATCCCTGACCTACTTGTGACCTTGGGCAAGTTGGTCATTGTCTCCGTGCCTTGGGTGAGCACTGACCTGCCCTAATATTGTGGGGGTGCTGTGACCTTTTGCTATGAGGGTTCTTGTTGGAGTAAAAGATTGTTCTGAGGGTCAGGGCCTGAGGGACAGAGAGAAGGTGGACGCTGCTGTCTGTGACGGAGGGCTGTGAGGTGGTGTTTGAGAGCCCGCCCTGCAGTGAGCCTCGTGATGGCCCACTGGCCTGGGCAGGTGCAGAAATGCGATGCGTGCTCAGGAGGAGAGCAGTCGGCCCATGTGAGGTTGGTGGGACCAGAGAGAGGTGTCCCATAGGCCTGCCGTGAGCTGCTGGTGTTTCCTCACATCTCTCTCAGGCTCAAGTCCAAGCTGGGCATATTCACCTGAGTTATCTTCCAAGGTAATTTCCATGCTAACTATAGTAAACGTTAACTACCCTCCCTGAACTGGACTGACCCTCACAGGAATTCCGCCCGGTAAGTATTACAGTCATCGCTTTGGGAGCGAGACAATGGAGGCCCAGAGAGTTTATGCTGCTTGTTTCAGGCTGCACAGCCAGGCACTGACCTGACGAGGATTCGAACCCAGAGCCCTGCTGGCCTGGCCCTGGGTTGCTGCTGGGGAACAACACCTGAGCTGCTCCAAACACCCACCCCACACTTCAGTCCAAGTCCTGGAAACTGTCCAGGAGGCATTGTGGGGACCTGGCTGCTGCCCACACCGCACGTCTACCCAGTTGTTGAGACACACTGCCAGCCACCACGAGGCCTTCATAGCTCTGAGTCTCCTGATGTGGCAGAGGGGCAGAAGGAAGGCAGAGCCAGGAACAGGCAGGGCCCCTCCTGTCCTGAGCAGGCTGCCCTTTCTGGGAGCACAGTGGAGGGTCCCTTGGGGCTGCTGTGTTCTTAGCACATTCCAGCACCCTCCAGGAGACAGCTGCATCCAACGGGGTGGGGCAGAGACTCGATGACAGACACCCAGAGCTGCAGCAGGACCCTAGATGCCTGAGGGAAACCCTGCTTCACCCAAGATTTCGGCAGCTCTTTCCACCTCCTCAGCTGTCTGCCTAACTCTGCCACGGGCTTCTCGGGTTCCCAGAATTAACCAGACTTGTGGGAGGAGAGAGGGCTGCAGCCAGGAATCACCCAGGGAGGAATTAGGCAACCAAGAAAGGTCAAACTCCAGGAGGCAGCCAGGAGCAGCAGATGACAGGACTGTGCCTTTGGGAGCAGGAAGGGGCTGGGCTGCTGGCAGAGTCCCCTTCTGTCCCACCACCCCATTTCCCACCTTGCTCTGTGCTAGTGGTAGTGGCAAGCACCACAGTCCCCGTGCCCACCCTCTGATGGGGCTGGGAGCGTGGAGGAGGCCCTCAGCTATGTCTAAGGGCCCTTGGCCAAACTGGGAAGGAAGTGGGGACCAGAGGAGGGCCTGTCTCCCACTTATAGTCGTTGGGTTGGGGCAGGCAGGTCCTTGAGGCCCTCTCTTCTGTCCTCTCTGAAAGAGAGACCTGCTTTGACATCTCACCCTCTCCTCTGTGTCCCTGTCTCCTACTCAAGCAGCTGCTGCAGCATGAACCCCTGAGCCTGCGAGTCTTACCACAGACCGGCGGGCGGACTCTGAACTTTGCGACTCTCCCCTCGGGCGAAGGTGAGGGGAAGCAGGGGCCACCTCACAGCAAGAGCACCTGAGGAGGGCCTGCTCTCTGCCTCCTCGGGGCCATGGTAAGAGTGTAGAGCCCTGGTGAGGCTGTGACCTCACTGTGCTCATCCAGCAGAGATGTCCCTCAGTTTCCCCACTGTGACACAGAAAGGCCATATGGCTCTGAAAACATTTTGGAGACCAACACACCAGAGAGGCAACCAGAAGAGGCGAGGAGGCTGGGGGTGAGGACACTGGGGAGAATGTGGGGCAGTTCCTGCATCCACAGTGCAGAGCTCAGCACTGAGCCTCAGAGTGAGGGCTCCCAGGTTGCCTGAGCCCCTGCATGCCACCCTCATCACCCCAGGGAGGGAGAAGCTTTCCTGGAGTCACTGCTCCCTCAGCCCTCTTCTTCCCCCCCCCCCCCCCCCCCCCCCCCCCCCCCCAGGGAATCGTAGCTGGGAATAGGAGAGGAAATGACAAGGAGTGTAAAGAGACACCGGGGCCCTCTCCCTAACCCCTGGGCTGGATGGGCCTGGGGCTCAAATGCCTGCTTCTGCTGAGTGCCTTCTATCTCTCTCTCCTAGGACTGACAGGTGGTGCATACCAAGGGGCTCCTCTGTCCCCAGAGGTGCAGGGCTGTGAGAGCTGTGGCATTCACCATGCTGGCCCCTGGCAGTGGCCCTGAGCAGAGGACCAGGCTGGCCCTGCAGTGGAGGCAGATCTCCTGTGAGTATGGTGGGGTGGGGTGGGGTTCAGGCGGCGGGGTGAGCTTGGCCTGCAGAGAGGCATCCGGGCTGCAGAAAGGTCTAGGATCTCCCAGTAGGCCCAAGGCCTGGCTCTGGGAAGGCAGGGCTTACCCTGTGCAGACCCACCATGCTTCTGACACCTGCGGCAGCTAAAGAAAGGGCCGCTGCTGAGATTCTCGGTGGTTAGATCAGGAGCTGGAGGCCAGGACAGGTGATTCTGTCTCCCTAAGTTGGTCTGTTCTTGAACTAGGAAGTGCCCTCGCCCTCCTGGTGGTTCCAGCTCCTGTGGCCCTGTCGCCATAATGTGGGCCTCTGTCTTGTCTCACTGGACCACCTGCTGGGTGAATCTGGAGACCTCTCTTAAGCCTCAGTCTTCCCAACTCTAAGGGGAACTAGTGGGCTCTTGGGATGTGGTGCTGGAAAGGACCTTAGGCCAGGTCCAACCCCTCCTGCATGTGAGGCAACAGGCCCTCCAGTTCCCATCAGGAAACTTACAAAGCTGCCAGGGTGGAAGAAGCCCCAAGAATTCTCTTTATACGAGAGACAGGGACAAGGTCAGTGAGGACCGGTTTGCCCAAGGCTCCATGGTAGGAGGTAAGAGGTGGTCCTGAGGGACATACTCTGCCTGACGTCCCCCTCGCATGGTCAGCCCTGCCAGGCAGCTGCCGAACACAGGTGGCCTGAATTATTCACCATGTGAGAGTGGCTGATCCCCAAGCCACTCAGATCTCCTTTCAACCTCATTCTGGAATCACTCAACACCTCGCAATACAGGATTACGTTTTCTTGTCACTGGGACTTCTGTGCCACTCAGAATTTCTTGAGGGTGGGGGAGGAGTAGCCTCTAGGTACTTGGAATCTTTTGAGAGGGACGCTGGATGGGTTAAAATTTTTTCTCAGGAAAGTGAAGTCTGAAGAAGGTTGATTTTTATACACATGGTGCAGGGTGGTGTGGGGCAGGCTGACCTGGCAGCAGGTGGGCTCAGAGTGTGGGGAGGTGAGAAGGAGCAGCAGGTGCCCCCACATGGCCAGGAAGGGTCTCCAGTTGGCTTCCATAGCCAAGCCTGTGCTCATTTCCCCTTGAGGCTCAGGTGTCAGCCTTACAGTGTGTCTCTCAGCTGTCATCGATCCTCCAGGCAGGGGAGAACGTTCTTCCAGTTCTGCCCTTTGGAACGCCAGACAACCAGACACCTACCAGACACAGGCTAAAGAGCATTCCAGCCAGGCACTCAGGGTCAGGTGGCTGCTGCTTCTCTGGGTGAAGCCACCTCGGCTATGAGCTAGGGCTGGATGCCTCCATTGTTTCTGGGGCTGGGGCCTTTCCTCTGGGCTTCTTGGGGCGGACTTGGTGAAGCTGAGCTAGTCCGAGCTCATCCCTTTTTCCTTTCTCAGTGAGCAGGCTTCTCTGATATTCAGAAGGACAGTTTAGGGGATTTTTCAGTCGCTCTTAGAAAAGTCTGCTGGACAATGGAATGAGCGACCCTTTTGTGATTGTTCTCTGAGGCCCCACCCCTGCTCCTGGCCCTTCCACTGGGTTACTCAGAAGAGTCTTGGGTAAAGCATGGGACCACAGAAGGAAGGCTGTGAACAGATCCATTCTGCAGAAATGCTGTCCTGCAGCCCTTAGGAGCAGGAGCTCAGACCATGAGAGGCATGGATGGCTTTAGAATGAGAATAAATGTGAAATTTGTCTTAGGCCCCATAATTTGCAGGGGCTTGGGCACAAGTCCTCCCCAGTGGGAAATGGAATTGCGTGTCTCATCCTCATCATTTGCACAGTAGTCTCTGGAGTGGACCTGGGTGGGCTGGGCTCCTGGCTGGTCTTCACACTAAGTCACTGGTCCCATCTTGGATGGGGGACTCATGCAGATTTGACACACTGTGGAGAGTGCCCCTTTGTGCTCTCTCCCTAATGTGTGGCATGTCTCAGCCTAGTGCAGCTCCAGGTTGGGGTGGGGATGCAAGGGGAAGGAGCAGTGTGGAAAGAGAACCTTCTCCTGGCTGTAACACTGGGAGAAAAACACGGGAGCAGGTTTCCCGGACATCCATATGTCCTTCACTTTGTCAACATCTATGGTGTCAGTGGGGCCCAAGCCCCTGAGAAGATCAGCCGTGGGCTTCCAGGTGAACTGGGGCATCTTTGTGGATGAGCACTGCTTGTCCTCTGGACTCAGGCCTGCTGTTCTGCAGGATCACATTCCACGAAAGTGATTCCTTTGCCAGACGTGCTATGAGGCAAGGATCTCTACTGACACCATGTGATGTCCGTTAATACAGCAGTGTTTTGGACTTGCTAATTATCTTTTTATGTGGTCAGTAAGTGTTTGTGCATTGATTGCGGCTTGGACCAAAGGAGATAAAAGCAAGAAGCCACTATGACATGAACTAGTACGGAGGACTAGGGGCAGGAGGTGATAACCCCCACCTATCACTTTCCTTCCACCTGTCTGTCCCCCAGGGATTGCCTGCTGGATCGCCCTGTATGCTGTGGAGGCCCTCCCTGCCTGTCCTTTCTCTTGTAAGTGTGACACCAGCAATCTGGAGGTGGATTGCAGTGGCCTAGGCCTCACGGTTGTGCCCCCGGACTTGCCTGCTGCCACCCGAACCCTCCTGCTCTTGAACAATAAGCTGAGTGCCCTGCCAAGCTGGGCATTCGCCAATCTGTCCAGCTTGCAGCGGTTGGACCTATCCAACAACTTCCTGGACCAGTTGCCAAGCTCCATTTTCCAAGACCTGACGAATCTTACGGAGCTGCAGCTGCGCAATAACAGCATCAGGACCCTGGACAGAGACCTGCTGCAGCACTCACCCCTGCTCCGCCACCTGGACCTGTCCATCAATGGCCTGGCCCAGCTGCCCCCGGGACTTTTTGATGGGCTCCCTGCTCTCCGCTCCCTGTCACTACGCTCCAACCGCCTGCAGAACCTGGACCGGCTGACGTTCGAACCCCTGGCAAGTCTGCAGCTGCTGCAGGTTGGGGACAACCCCTGGGAGTGTGACTGTAACCTGCGTGATTTCAAGCACTGGATGGAGTGGTTCTCTTACCGAGGTGAGCACAGTCAACCCTGCCTGGGTGTGAGGAACTGGGAGGGTCACCTGTGGTCCAACACGTTTCTTGGAGGCTAAGGTCAGCGAGAAGGGGGCGAGAAGGGAGTGGCCCTGCCTCTTCCCCAGTCATGCTGAAGGAGTCCCAGACTTGCCTCCAAATGATCAGCAGGGCAGAGGCCGGGGTGCTGGTCTCCCTCCTTCCCCACTACTCCGCTTTCTTCTCTGGGTTTCCCTCCCCACCCCCTCTGTTCTCTTCTCTTCTCTCTCTTTTTCAGCATTTAAAAAAAATTTATGTATTTATTAGAGAGAGAGGAAGGGAGGGAGAAAGAGAGGGAGAGAAACATTGATGTGAGAGAGAAACATCAATCAGTTGCCTCTTGTACACACCTCACTGGGACCAAACCCACAACCTAGGGCTGAACCCACAACCCAAGACCCAACCCGCAACCCAGGCACATGCCCTGACTGGGAATTGAACCAGTGACCTTTCGCTTTGTAGGGCAATGCCCAACCAACTGAGCCACACCAGGCAGGGCTCTTCTCTCTTCCTTTCCGATGGACGCACTGTACTTGATCTCCTTTCATAGGTTTCATGAGGGAACTTAAAGACAGTATAGTTTTCCTCTGTGTCCCACTAGGTATGGCTCTGGGATTCTCTGGCATGGTGGAAGGAGGGAGAAAAGCCACCCTTGTTTTTCTGAATGCAGCAATCTCTTATATACGCACAGTTTCAGGAGTGTGGAATATCACTTAAATCCACAGATAAAACCACATTCTTATTTTGATGATGACCTCAACTCTCTCTCCCAAGAACTTCTGTTATCAAAGCTTTTAATAAGAAGCCAAATGGCTTTCGTTTTACTCCCCCCCCCCCACCTTTTGTTGACTGAGAAAGTTCCAGAGTGACTTATGGAATGATTAAGTGAAGTGGAAAACGAGGACAAAGGAGTAAGAATGGTGATTAAAGTGCCAGATCTGGGTTTGGTTTGTGGCTCTGCCACGCACTAGCTGTGTGATCTTGAGAAAGCTGATCGAGGTCTCTGTGTCAGTGCCCTCATCTGTGAAATGGGGGTGGATGACAATCTTTCTCATAGAATCATGTGAGGATCAAGCAGGCAACACGTGAAGTGTCTTAAAAAGTGCTCAGCATAAAGTAAGTTCTCAGTAAAACTTATCTATTTGTTCATTTGCCAGTAGTAGTCATAATATCAAATGGGCTTAAGAAGAAACATTTTGGTGCCCAGCGCAAAGTGGAAGCTTAGTGAATACTTTTTGAATAAATGAATCAATATCAAAACTCTCTGTGAAAGAAATACTACCATTTTTCATCAAAGTCTCACTGCTTTCGTTTCATACCCAGCCACAATCTCAGTTATTTGCATACTATGCTTGTCTTAGTTATTAAAAACACTTCATATACTGCACAGCGCCACAAAATGTTAGTCACTATGATAATTTCTTCCATTTTTGTGACTGAGGAAATAATAAATACTTGCATGCTACCCAGTTTACAAGCATCTTGTCACGTACATTATCTATCTTAACCCTCATAGCTCACTGAGATAAGCCTTCTTATTTTACTACCAAGAAAGCTCAGACTCGTAAGTAAATACATTAAGTAATTTGCACAAGATGACATAGCCTGGATTCACCCTCGGGTCTTTGGAGGAAGAAAATAAGGTTGCCCCCATGTCTACACCCAGCTTCTGCTTATAGAAAGGCAGCCCTGGGCATATTTCACTAGATATAAGACTTGCTAAGGCCACCTAGGCAGCCAGCATCGTGGGTGGGGGGCGGGAGAAGGGAGGCACTGGAGGCCAAGTGCCTTCAGACCCAGACTGATGTGCTATCCCTAGGGAATGCCCTTGTTCTTCCATTAGTCATCAGGAACTAAACTCTCAGCAGAAAAAGGTGTGGAATTGGAATGTATATTTTCAGAAGTTGTCAATAGTAGAGTTGCTTTCAACTTTGCATTCCTTCAAAAAAAAAAATCTTGGCTGTTTCCATCAGCATCCTGGGAAAAGATTGGTGTCTATGGAACACAGGGCTGGGGGATGCACTGTGGTCTATTGCCTGCATCTAGACTTCACTGGACCCAACTCTGACTGCCCAGGGAATGTCCAGGCTGCTCATTCTCCATAGCTGTTCTCTCTCTTGCCCTCCCATGTTCTGCATCTCCATCCCCCCATGGTGGAGCACGCTTCACCATCGTCATGGTGAACCTGTGTAGCCATCGCTGCCTGCATCCCATCCCCCAACCATTAGCACTGATCCCTCTCCTTTGCCCTCATGGGTCTTCAGGATTCCCTCCCAAGATGCCTCTGCACTCAGAGATGCTGAGGTTGGGGTGCTGATGGGGCCATTGGATTGCTCTAAAGAGGTAAAGAAAAACATTCTCACCCAGCCCTTTTTCTCTGTACTTGGGGAGGTACTCTTAGGCAACCAAAAGATCCTACGTGGAAGAGTGGTGGCATTGGCAATGGCAATGGCTTTTGTCCTTTTTGTGAGGGAGGAGCCCTGGAGGGATAAGATGCTGTGTGGAGCACAGTGCCCCGGGCTTACATACAAGTGGTAAGCAGGCAGACTCAGGAGCAAGGAGAGGAGCAGACCTGTGGTCTGGCAGGGCTCTTGGCTCTCTCTTTGCACTGACAACTCTTCCCTGAGCACTTCCTGTGTCAGCATCATCTCACCCTGTGGGTCTGTCTGACACTGGAGCAAGTAAGCATGACTGAAATGGTTGTGTGTTTCTCTATAAAATGGGGATCATGACAATATCCATTTTCCATGGCCTTTGTATGGATTAAAGGACAAGCTGTATGTGCCTCACTGACCATAGATGCTAGTTTCCCTCCTCCTTCCTCACCTGTCCATGTTATCTCGAGACTGACTATATTACTGATAGAAACTAGAACTTCTGGGTTTTCTGTTTCTGGGACCTGGGGATGGGGAGAGGGAGTCCAGCTTCTGGATGCCTGGTCAGGCCCTTTTTTTCTCCCTCAATGCAGGAGGGCGCCTAGACCAGCTTGCCTGCACCCTACCCAAGGAGCTGAGGGGGAAGGACATGCGCATGGTCCCCATGGAGATGTTCAACTATTGCTCCCAGTTGGAGGATGAGAATAGCTCAGCCGGTCTGGATAGTCCTGGGCCACCCTGCACCAAGGCCAGCCCAGAACCTGTGAAGCCCAAGCCGGGGGCCGAGCCTGAGCCTGAGCCCAGTACGGCCTGCCCCCAGAAGCAGAGGTACCGGCCGGTGAGCGTGCGCCGGGCCATTGGCACCGTGATCATCGCTGGAGTTGTCTGCGGCATCGTGTGCATCATGATGGTGGTGGCTGCCGCCTATGGCTGCATCTATGCCTCCCTCATGGCCAAGTACCACCGAGAGCTCAAGAAGCGCCAACCCCTCATGGGAGACCCGGAGGGCGAGCATGAAGACCAGAAGCAGATCTCCTCTGTAGCATGAGAGAGCCCAGCTCCACCTGGCCCAGGTAGGAAGGGCAAGGAGAGCTCATGGAGACTGTTTCAGGGAGGGCCAGCCCTTCTTTCTGTCACAGTCCCCAACTCTACTTCCCCTACAGCCCTCCAGAAAACCAGCCACAGTGTGGACTTCCCGTCACTGGGGAAGTGGCCATTACCCCGAAGGCTCCTGCTGATGCTCCTTTCTGGGCCACCACATCTTTGGAACACCTGGGGGATCTCCCTGAGCTTCTGACCATAGGGAAGAAAGAATGTGTCTGCAAGTGGAGGCTTCTGGACCGAGCACTCCCCTTGCCCTTCCTGCCCTGGGTGTAGTCACAGCTAGGTGACTCTCCATACCTCTCGCTCAACTCTCCTCATCTGCATTTAGGGGCTGGGAGGAAGTAATATGAGGGCCAGTGGTCCATTCTGTGACTCTCTTCTAAGCCAGGGAGATATTCTTAATCGTCCATTAGTGTGGAAGTTGGGTCCAGTTTTCAAGAGCTGGTACTCATATGCAATCACACCAGCCCTGACACCTGGATCTAGCACAGGCTGCGATTATAACACACTCCCTTGGCTGAAGCCATTGTGTCCCTACATCTGCTAGAGACCACGCCGGCCTCACTGCTCCTGGATTCACTAATTCACTCTCACGAACACTCATAGCATCACCGGCAAGATCACATCAGTTGAAAAGATCTCACACACATGCACACACGCAGTCACGTGGAGACAGAGGCCATGAGACCTCGGGGAGCAGAAGCGTGTTTCCCCCTTGGATCTCTAGCTCTCAGAACACAGAACTTTTGCTTGCTTTACTGCAATCTTCTCAAGTCCACAGGGGGGAGAAACCCAAACCGACAACACAGGATGCCTTTGAGATCCTCTAAAGTGGGCCAAGTGGATGAGCCTGCCTGTCACCATGGTAACCCTCTCACCTGTCCTGCTGGGTTTTCCAGGGACACCAGCCCAGAGGCCTTGAAGCTGCAGCGTCTGTGGATGGCAGCCTCCTGAGAGCCAAGGGAGCCTAATGCATCATCACTGCCAGCCCCATGGGGATACCCACCACTTCCACTCCTGTAGCCTGCCCCTCTCAACCCTCCCTCTCCAGCACCTCTGGGCCGGTGACCTCGGATGGGGCCTGGGTCATGCTCTGTGATCGGTGGCATCTTGGGAAAGCAGGCAGCCTTCGCTGAAGTTCACTGCCTGCCAATATCTCCCACACAGACACAGGAGCAGGGCCAGGACTGTGCAATCTGCTCAGCAGCTTCAGTGGTGGGGTGCCCTTTCCCAAGGTTCAGTCTGCTCAGTCTGGCTCCTCAGTTTGTCATTGTCCCTGGACTGGGCTCTAAACCAGAGCATGAGCCACAGGTCCTATTTGTTCTTTGTCTGAACCTACGCGAAGGGGCAGGGATACCTGCTTGTAGGGCGGTGGGAGTGGCAGTGAGAAGAGAGCTGTGCAGGGCTCGGGGTCACTCATCTTTTTTTCTAGGTCTGCCCCTCCTCGTGAGTCTGATGCGGGACACTGGTTTTCCCCGGACCCACAGAGGGCGGGAGACATCGGGCTGGGTTCTGGCTCTAAGGCTAGGAGGGAGGTTCTCAATGGTGGCCCAGGAAGAGGCTGCAGAACACTGAGGCCCGGGGTCTGAGGAAGGACAGGGCGGGACCGGGCAAGACCTTGCATCCCTCAGCCCTTCTATCTCAAAGAAGAGCTTAGTGGGGGAGCGGGATGGCGGGGGCAGAAAGGCCTTGGAGAAGGCCGTTCTCCACCAAAGGGGGCACAGAGGGAACCCAGCACAGGCTGCTAAATGCCCTCCCCTGGGTGGGGGCCACAGTCTTCCTTCTTTTGGTTTGCCAGTTGAAACCAGATCTAGGGACTGCCTAAAGGGAATGGGGGGAGGGGTGGATGTTGTCAATGGTGGTATCTTCATCTCGAGATGGAAGATTTTTAAAGGCAAAATTATATTTCTGGTTTGTTGTTTCAGAAGATCAATAAAGACTGTATTTTCCTATGTACTTCCTGGTTTCCTTGGGTGGGGAAGGGATGTGGCTGCCTCCCCCCTCGCCTCCCAGGCAGCTGCGCAAAGTGCTGCCAGATGTCACCCCAATGTTCAGAGCTTCCTAGGCAGGTGGCAGCCTCCCACCCACGGCCTTGCCTTGGATGCCACCGGGAGAGAGTGAAGGGCTGAATTCTGGGTTAGAACGGGCCTGTCCCTGAGTGCGGCATGCTCAGCTCTATGCTGGCCAGCCGTGCGCTAGCCTGGTGGTGGGGACACAAGCCTCAGGCTGGTTTTACTGGGTGGCAGTGAAGTGAGTGAAACCTGTCACTGCTCTGTGCCCTCCACTCTGGCTTGAGTGAAGCCATTCTGACAGGCAAGGGCAGATGGGCCCGTGTGGCAGGAAGGCCACATCTGCCCAGAGGGACTCCCCTGTATAATGCGGGCTGGGAGACCCTCCCTACAAGCAATTAGAGGACTTCACTGCAGACTGGGTTTTATCAGCTGCAGTGAGGTTGGGGAGGTTTGCTGACCTGAGGGAGGAGCCCCGTTTCTCCTTTTACCATCTTTTACTTTCAAGACTGACTTCAGGGACAGGCAGATGACACTCTGGGCTTACAAATATGATCTCTCCATCTCAGCAGGCAGGAAGTCAGGATTATGGACTGGGGGGCTGGGGAGGGGGACCAGGAGAGGAGAGGAGATGAGGGAGCGAGTGAGGCCTCTAGGGTTTCTTGGTCACCCCAAGCCCCGGTGACCCTCTTCCAGGCCTCGACTGGCCTCTGGCTGACCGGGGCCTGGGCTACACGGTTCATTAGTTTCCTTCCCAGCCTTTCTTTGGAGGGTACTCCAGTGAGCCAGGAGCAAACCCCAGGGAGAAGTAGACCATCAGGGTCCCCATTTTGGGGGCTCAGCTGGACTCCTGGTAGAACGGGGCTGTTCCCCCTTCTAGGTGGTGATGACTAAGGGGCGTTGCCCTCCTGTAGCCCTGACCGTTACAGCAGACCCAAGCCCCAAGTCTCCCCCAGGCCCTACTGCAGAAGCAGAAGACAGGGCCCCTCACAAGTGTGGCACAAGCCTGGGCAAGGCTCAGACGCATTGTTCAAGTTTCCCTCTGGAGTGCACACACAGGTGCTTGGCCAGACCCACTCACGGGGTGGGGTGGGGGGGGTAGCGGGGAAGAACTCTAAGGAGAGGAGCCTCATGCAGCTCCAGACGGCAGGCCCACCACACGAAGGCCTCTGTCTGGGGGCACGTGCGCACTGCAGAGTATGTGCTAGAGAAACGCAGCAGATTGTGGTGCCACCATCACCACGTTTGGCAATTTTCCCTCACTAGGGCTTGGAGAGCATGGAGAATTGAAAATAGATCCTGATTAAAAGTTAGATTTATAGAAATTTTGTGAAAACTGTTGATAATCACTTGCTTAGCGATGAAAATAATCCCTCCTCATTCATCTGCCCTTCTGCACAAATCCATGGCATTATACATGCATCTGCCTGGCGTGGAGCTGGCCTCTGCCACGCACAAAATCGCACAGGCTTACCCAGCCCTCGTGCACACAATGCCACCAGTTTCCAAGGGATGAGCGTGTTGGGTAGCAAACAAGCAGCCTACCCTGTCTTGGGTTCTAGGCCCCTATAGGCCCCAGGGTCAAGGAGGCTGAGTCACAGGCCAGGGGGAGGAAATTAAAAAAGGAGCTCCCCAAACAATTAAAATATCAGGTACCCAGTGCCTCATCTTTGTCTTGCCACCTCTATGCACCCCAGAGCATCAGAGGGACTGTCTGCAGTGCACTAAAACAGAGGCACCAGGAAGGACACGGTTTCTATGGCAACCCCTCACGGCTCCAATTCAGCTCTGAGTTAAAAAAGATCTCAAATAATTGGAGAGTGCAGGAAAGCAGAGCCAGCAGCCTGACCCCATATCCCTTCTCTTTCCTAGACTTTGAGGTGCGTGGGCGCTGGGAAGGCCCGTGATGTGAGGGGAGCAGGACAGGCACAGACTCAGCTGGGGCCACAGATCGGCCTTTAAGGAGACAAGTTTGGGTCATAATTTGGCCCAGAAATGGGTTTAGAATTAGCCTGCCATGTACTAAGAAAGAAAAAGGGTGGTCAAAATGGCCTGGGTGCCTTCTAAATGCTGTGCTCTGCATCCTGGAGACCATCCACGGTGCAGGTGTTTCCTAACACGGGTGCTGAGCAACATCAGACTGAGTGGTTCTCCCTCACCTCTTATCCCTGGGTGGAAAGCAGCCTGGGAGCCTGACTCAGGATGGCCCTGGGCCCTCCTTGAGGCAGGAAGGCACCCTCTCTGTCTGAGCCCAGCCTGTTCCTCCATCCCCTTTGTCCTGCATGCAGCCTGAGGGGAGAAGGCGCTAGGATCTCGCCTGCCTCGCCCCACTCCAGCTGCTGAGTCCTTCCCGGGAAGCTAAGGGGTTCCTGGGAAGCAGGGCAGGTGCCTGCGTCAAGGAGGCATGGTGGCTGATGCTCGAGGGCCCGCTGGATCATGCAGCTTTTCAGAACACAGCTGAATCTGAGACATGGAAGCTGAAACCAGGATCAGGAGCCTTCATCACTCAGGCCGGATAGCGCTCAGATGCTCAGATAACAAGACAGAGATGCCCCGGGCTTTTTGAGGCCCTAAGAAGCTACAAAGCCGAGGGAGCTTGTGAGGGTCATTGGGTGCTGTTATCACATTTGGGGCAAATGGTAACCCAGGATAGTGAACCTGAGCCTTACGGGAGGTGATCTGAGTTTAAATTCTAGCTGCATCAATCATCAGCTGTGAGACTTTGGGCAAATAACTGTTCTGTGTCTCAGTTTCTTCATCTGTAAAACGGGGCCAAAAGTCTTGGCTTCACTGGATTTTGGCTTCCCAGGGCTGAATGAGAACATGCATGAGAGGCAGAATCCTAGGTGCCGGGCACATGCCGAACACACATATTGAGTTCTTATTTTAGGATTTGAGTCACAGCCCTGTTCTTTCTTCAGAGGGATACTAGGCCCAAGGTGGTGGAAGAGGGAAGCAGCATGATGAGGGGTGGAAAGGAAGCCTGGGTTGTAGTCTGTCCTGTGTTACCTTCAGCAGAACTCTTAACCTCTCTGGGCTTCATTGTACTCATTTCACAAACTCTTTTAGATCTAAGGTTTTACTGTTTTATAAACAAAATAGCTTGGGAAGATCCCACTACCCTCAGTCTCACATTTCACCTGGGAAAACTTACAGCTGAGGACTGTGACCCCTGCAGACCGTAGGAGGAAGTCCTCCTGCTGTTACCATGTGCTTTATTCTTGACATTGACTCAGAACTTCCCAGCGTCAGCGGCACAAAGGGCAGCCCTTACCTGCAGCAATGGCCGTCTTCTTGTCCACGGTCACGGCTACAGCTGTGCTTGCGGTTACCACCACCGGCTCACCCGGACCTTCTGGGGAAACAAAAGTGGCCGAGTCACTTTCTCAGCAACTGGGGAAGGGCAGTGGTTGGGGTCGGCCAAGCAGGTAAGTATGAATACTAGGTGAGGACATCCTCGGATCACTGAGTGGGTGTTTGAGGACGTTGTTACTGTGATGGCTTTGCCACCATGGACCTTGGTCTTGGCCGAGGGCCTCCTAAGGCCCAGGCGCTGCCCCCTCTCTGTGTAGATCTGCACCTGATAGATAAATACATGTATGTTGTGGCCCCCGCCCACCTGGACAATGCAGCACTGCCAGTGTCACCAGGATATTGTGCATCTGCTCTGTCCCCGGGCAGCAAATCCGTCTGCTTGGGGCTCATTCGAACTTGGGGACCCTGCTGTGACTATCCTCTTGACACGGCTTCCAAGCAGAAGAGTTGCGTTGCATAAAATGTCTCATGACAGGCTGTGCTCCAGAACTTGGTAGTTGCAGATCCTGGATTGTCCTCTATCAGTCACATGAGTCAGGGTGACCCTGACAGCCCCTTCAGGAAGCCAGATGCCAGGGCTGCATCAGGCACAGAAGGCTGGCTGGCTGGGGCCAGCACATCCAAGGCACTCTGTAAAACCTGGGTGCTGGTGGCTCACTCACCATCACTGTCCAGGCATGTTTTTTCCTGGCTTTGCAGCTGGGTCCTGCACTTCTAGGACACTCTGCCAGGCTCCTGAAGGGCAAGGGGGCTTTCCCCGAGTTGCTTTTCCACCTCTTGTAGGAATCAGGCCACCAAAGGTGCAGCATGTGGGTGGCAGCTTCAGATCTACATTAAACAGAGCTTTTTGGCTCTGAGCTGGTGCAGGCTAGTACGTGACCTTGGGCTTTTTAATTCTCATCCATTCATGGGCCTGTATTAGCTTTCCAGAGCACTCTTATATCTGCAGGTCAAGTTTTATTGCTAAATGTTCCAAGAAAGGGGCAAGATTTGATCACGTGCTTCTTGTTAGGACGTTATTATGTGAAACGTTGAAACCAACAGGTCACGAGAATCTTGTTGTGTGCTGGTTGTTCTTACAGTGTCGTTTGAAATCGGAGTTCAGTCAACCACTGGTTTCTCCCATCTGCTCTTTTGCTAAGGTTACCCATCCTACCTTGCTGTAATCACATAACCCACAGAACTTTAAAATTACTCAGATTCTAGGAACCTAAAATGTATGAAGTTGTCTTGATCGTAGGAATTTGCCACGAAGAAGCTGCAAGGGACTGCAATAGATAAAGAAGTAGGCTTTGTCACCTTGCTTCTAGAAATTTCTGGAAGATATTGAGGTGGCTGACTCCTGGTGGTTTTCTCCAGGCCCAGAGGCTCCTTTCCTGGGCAGACCTCCCATTGTATGTATGCTCCATAGGCTGTGGGAAACACCCACATGGAAGTATGGGAACCCTAATGACAGTCTCTGGGGACATCAGGAGTGTCAGCACCTGGGTCACCTAGCAGCTACTTAGTCCAGCATCTGGGGTGAATGAGAGGGCTACCACTTGCGGGTGGAGCAGGCCTGGGGTGGCCCAAGAGACTTTGCTCCATGCTGGTGGGTTTCTCAGGCACCAACAAAAGACAGAGCTGTGGGCAGACTCAGCCCACCAGGCCCAGTCAAAGGGCAGCAGAGTCAGCATGGAGAGGCAGAGGGAAGCCTTTCCGCCCCCGAGCTGCCTCCTCTGCCCCCTTGGGGCTCCTCCTCCCCTTAAAATAAAATTGTTGTTTTCTTTCTTTGGGGAGAATGGGCGTGTGCAGAGGTGTCCACGTGTCTCTAAACATATGCATGAGCGAGGGTGTGAAAAAGGAGTGAGCTCCTGCCTCCCAACTCAGCCGGCCCTCTTTTTGGGTTGCCAGCTTCCCTCTCTTCTTGCGGCTCAGTTCGCACCCACCCGCCCTCCTACCTCACCGCCACAAAAAGCTCCCCCAGCAACCAGCAGGCACCTCCCAGTGACAATGCTGGCAGCAGAGAGCATCATCCTGGGCTGGGGCCAGAGAACGTCCCCAGGACCCTGTGGGAGCCCCTCCTTGGGGAGCCCTTGGGGCTGCTGTAGATGGTGCCAGGAAGAAAGAGCTGCCTCACTCTGGCTCAGGGTAGGCAGTGTGGGAGGCGGGCCTTCACCTTGGCTTTGAGAACCTCCCTCTGAGCTTTCACTAGGAGTGACCGCACTCCTTGTTGCCCCCAGCCCCTTCCTGCCCTCCGCTTGGTGCAGTAAAAGACCCCAAACTCCTGCGGGCAGACCTTGGTTTTAGGCTGGCTCTGTGGCTCCCTTGCTGTGTGATCGTGGGCAAGACACAGAACTTCTCTAAGCCTGAGATTCTCCCTGTATAAGAAGAGGCGTGATAACAGCACTTACCTTATAGGGTTGTGCAGATTAAGTGTGTTATGTGTGGTAAAGAGTTTTGTAAATCACGTTAGTGATAGATACCTCAGGTGGAAGGAACAGGCACAGGATGGAGAGGCGGGCTTAAGCACAAGAGAAAAAGGCATCCAAAGGGTGTGGAAGGGACTGCCTTCTTGCTGTTGCAGCTCAAGAGGAGCCCAAGGGAGCCTGGGCCTCCCAGGCTGTCAGCTGGGGGCACTTCTCCACCAGGAAACTGGAGGATAATTATGGTTGAAGTGATGGCCAGAAGGGTTTTGGTGGGAGACATCTTGAAGGGGAAGTGCAACTCTTCATTCCGATCAGCTCCCAGCCCACACCTCTCCTTTTGGATGTCTGAAGTTCTCCCCTCTCCTCCGTCTGTCCCCCCTCCTCCTCAGCTTTGACCTGGGTGTGGATACTTTCCAGGCCCTCTTGCTCTCCTGCGGTGGGACCAGCCCCCCCAGAGGTGACCTTGCGGGGAGATCTTGCTGTGCTCAAGCCCTTGGACCCCTGGGTGAGGCCTCCCACCTCTGTGGGCCACAGTCTTTTCACGTGTAAGTCGTGTGGGAGGCTGTGTGCCCTCCAAAGCTCCTTTCTGTTCTAAATATTCCACTATTTTCTTGGTGCTCTGTTAAAGTCACTTAATTTTCCTTTTGGGGGCCTTTTTCAGAGTGGGGGCTGGGGCAGCTGGGTGCCTGCAGCTCTGAAACCCTTCCTGGTCCTTGGACTAGTAAGGGTTTGCTGGCTGGGTCCGCAGGGCCTGACCTTGGCTGCCCCACCTCCGACCTTTCAAGCCCCAGACCCATGGTGGCCTGCCAGTGGGAGGGGCCCCATTATTACAGGAAGTCTCTGAGGTGCAGGCCAGGGGCTCAGTGTTGCTGCCCCTGGGGGACTGCAGGGAGTAGAGCCCAGGCTGCTTTCCCTGTTTCGGGAGAAGGAGCTCTGTGCGGGGCAGCGGCCTCAGCAAGCATGGGCCGTCCCCAGTGGAATACAGTGTTACTTTCTCCTGGGCGGTTTAAGGAACTTTCGAGGATGCTCGGATGTTTAGAAATAGAAGAATCTTAGAGATTAATTTGTCCAATATCCTTCTATTTGGAGTTTGGGCTAGAATCCAGCTCTTCTTGACTTTTGATTAGATCTCTTTCCTTTGTTCCATGCTGGATGTTTAACAGCCAACTTTGACTGCTGGCCAGGGAATACAATGACCCGTCCTATAAGCAGGGTAGAGACCAGATGTGTGGAAAGGCCCCAGTGCGCTTTCTCAAGTTGCTACCATGTGCCAGGAGGAAGGTAGGAGGGAACCCGGAGGTCTGGGTGTCCTGCTTTATGTCACTAAGAGCACTGGAGAAGGAGGGACGCCCTGGCCCCGCCTGGCCCAGCAGCTTGGGGTGTGGGTTACCTGGTTCCTCTGCCGAATGCAGGTGGAAGACAAAGCTGCCAGCAGGCTGCTCAGCGGCCTGGCGGTACCACAGAGGGAAGTGGTCCATGGTGAACACGCTGGTCTTGTCTTCTGGGGTCAGGAACTTCCTGCAAGGAGGAAGATTTGGTTCTTCCCTTCCAATCTGGGAACATGTTTCACTCTTTGATTTTCCATACACAGCCATATTGTCTAGGTCAGGAGGGCGATTCCCCTCTGCTTTGGTGGACTTGCAGGTATAAAATATGAGCTCCTGGTTGGTGCTGCCCTAGACAACGTCCCCAGCAATTCCTGCCTCTTCCAGAGTCAAATGTCATTGCATCTGATGGCACATTAGTAGCTAGAAGAGGTATGAGGATTGTATTTTGAAATAATACTTTCCATTGTTATGTAAACGGCTTGGCCTGCAAGGTTTTTTTTCTTTTGGATATAGCCTAATTTCTTGTTGTCTGGCTAATTGGCATGTCCGAGTGAGGGAACTGTATAGTCACCTCCACCTCTGAGTTCATGCAGGAGCATAAATTTCCCCCAAGTGGTTACTTCAAAGCCATTGCCTCTAGGTTTTAGAATGTATCATGAGTTTTCTCTTTTTGGGCAGCTTTATCTTGCTAATTATGGTTTTGCATTCCCTGAACACACAGCAGCTGGCAGAAGAGAGTGTTGGTCCAGAAGCAGAGTGGGAGGCAGGGAGAAGCTGGTGGGGATTCGAGACGTTACTGTGGATAACCCGTAAGGTGGATAGTTGAGGTGGGATTTTAGGACAGCCTGGTTTACCTGTTCCAGAAGCAGACCTGCCTTGTTGCACAATCCCCGGGCTGCCAGTCACAGCACAGTTTAGGGGAAGGGAGCTGTGCAGGGCATGTGAGGCCGTTCATGGTGGCCGCGTCTGTCTGTCTGAGATTTCCCTCTTCCATTCTCAGAAGTCTTTTAGAGAGAGAGGGCGTAGGGGAATGCCGAGATATTTCTTCCCTCACACTGTCAGGCATGGTGCCCTGGTCTGACCTCGGCTCGACAGAGACAAGTGTGTTTTTTGATTGAGGTACAGTTTAAGGGGGTGAGGAGGTACAGGTGGGGAGTGAGCATGGGTAGGAAAGTCTCCCACAGTGGTCAAGGCCTCAGGGTGAACCCACAGCTTCCTATCAGTCCAGTCCCTCTGAACTCTTTGCTGGTCTCCGACAGGGCCCTGGGAAAGGGTAGCAAGGCAGCATGCTTCTCTCTGTTTCTACTTCCGAGGGAATGAGAGGAAGTAGGGAGAGGGAAGAGCAACTCCATTTGTTTTCCTAGAAAGACTCAGCTTTCTAGTGAGCGCGGATCTGCCACAGAGTCCTGGAAGAAGCTCAAGGGTGGCTCTCCATTGCTAGGTGTGCTTGGATTCAGTGGGAGGAGCGGTCAGTGGGTGGGAGGTGAGAACCGTGGGGTCAAGTCCGCTCAGGAGCCCCCTCAGGTCTTCTCTAGATGCCTAGTGGCCCTGCCGTGCCTATTTGAGTCTCGTGGTTTGCAGAGCACAGGTGGCACTGCTCCCCGCCCCCTTCCTGACCCTCCTCTGGGCTCCCATTCTCCCCTTGCTCAGTGGGGAGGACACAGGGCTGGCTGGTCCCTGGGCATAGAAGGGCTCCCCTGGAAGAAGGTTTCACTTGGAGCGGGGTTTCTCAGTCTCAACACTGCTGCCATGGTGTTGTCAGGAGCCATCCTGTGGCCACCTGATAGTTAGCAGCATCCCTGGCCTCTGTCCACTAAATGCCAGTGATAAGCACCCTCCTCCAGTTTCTACAACCAAAAATGTCTCCAGACATTGCTCAGTGTCCCTGGGGTGGGTACACATCACCCCCAGTTGAGAACTGCTGGCTCGGGAAGAGGGAGGTGTCAAGAAAGGATGGGTTGCAGCCAGGAGATTTAGGCTGTGATGTGGAGACCTACCCCTGGGGGAAAACGATTTCTGGGTTTCCCTTTCTGGAAGTGCACCTCTGACTAACCCTCCCAACGTCAAGGTCTCTGGGTCTGTCTTGCTGGACTGGGCTGCCCTCCCTCCTGCGGGTACCTCCAGGGTGAGCCCAAGCCTGGGTGGAAGGGTTAACTTTCTGATGCTCCCACTCTAAACCACAGCCCTTCCAGCCTCCCTGCATTCCAGGAGTCCCTGTCCTGCCTGCCCCTGTGCCACAGGAGCGCCCTGCAGGCATCCTGCTCCCAGCAGACTTACTTGTTGGAGATCTTCTCAGAGCCCACGAACAAACCGCTTCTGAGAAGGCCGGCCCGGGTACCCAAGAAGGCCAGGTCTGCCACATGCTGGTACTCCCTGCGAGGCAGACAGAGCGGGTGTCACTACCACGCAGCACAGTGGCAGGTCCAGGAGGAGGGCACATGGAGAAGGGAAGACCCCAAGGCCCTCTAGCACCTGGCCGTCTGACTGGGGTGGGGCTCTGCTGGGTGGCACCCCCCTTGTTAATGGGGTCCCTTTATCCTATGCTTCTCTGCTTCTTCATCTCTAGCTCCTGATCTGTCCACTCAGCTTTTGCGCACCAATTTTTTCATGGTCTCAAAGACATTGTTATGGTAATGCACCAGGGCGGCAGTCATCATCTCTCTTTTTTTAAATTTCAGCTTTATTGAGGTATAACTGACACAAAATTACAAGATATTTTAAGTATACATTGTCTTGGTTTGATATACATGGGCATTGTGAGAGGATTCCCCCACCCAGTTAATTGACACATCTATCACCTCCCATATTTATCTTCCTGTGTGTGTGAGAACATTAGAATCCTACTCTCCTAGCTAATTTCAATTATTATACAGCACAGTGTTAGCACGCGAGTCGTCATGTTTCACGTCAGATCCTCAGACCTCGCTCATCTCATGACTAAAAACCTGTGCCTGCTGGCTAATCCCCACCCCCCCAGTTCCCCCCGCCCCCCTCAGCAAGCACTTCTCTGCTCTGATTTGGCTTCACTGTTGTTGTTTTTTTTTTTAAGATTGCACATGTCTGGCATATGTCACTTGGCTGCTGGGCTGTTGTTGTTTTGTTTTGTTTTTAGTTTGAGCCCAGTTTGCCACCAGGAGAACCTTTTCTCAGGATCCACACTATCATCAGTGTTCACTCTTGTTATCACTTGTCTTTTTTATGACATTCTAACAGGTGTGAGGCAATAAGTATCTCATGTGGTTTCATTTGCTTCTCTCCAATGATTAGTGATGCTGAGCATCTTTTCTTGTACCTGCTGGCCATTCATATGTCTTCTTTGGAAAGATGTCTACGCAGATCTTCTGTTTAAAAAAATCTTTTTTATTTTTTGCTATTGAGTTGTGTGAGTTCTTTATTTTGCATATTAACCCCTTATCAGATAAACGAGTCGCAAATATGTCCTTCCATTCAGTAGGCTGCCTTTTTATTTTGTGATTGTTCCTCTGCTGGGCAGAAGCTATTTAGCTGCATGTAGCTCCACTTGTTTATTTTTGCTTTAGCTTCCTCTGCTTTTGGTGTCAAATTCAAAAAAATCTTTGCCAAGATTGATGTCAAGGAACTTATCTGCAATGTATTCTTCTTGGAGTTTTATGGTTTCAAGTCTTATGTTCAAAATATTTAATACATGTTGAGCTGATTTTTGTGATTGATGTAACATAATGATTGAGTTTCATTCTTTTGCCTGTGGCTGCCTGGTTTTCCCAACACCATTTTTCGAAGAGTCCATCCGCTCCCCATTGTATATTCTTGGCTCCTTTGACATAAATTATATATGTGCGTCTATTTTTGGGCTTTTTATTCTGTTCCATTGATTTATGTGTTTGTTTATATGCCAATATCATACTGTTTTGATTACTATAGCTTTATAATATAGTTTAAAATCAGGAAATGAAATGTCTCTGGCTTTGTTCTTTCTTAAAATTGCTTTGGCTATTTGGGGTCTTCTGTTGCTTCATACAAATTTTAAGATTGTTTGTTTTATTTCTGTGAAAAATGCCCTTGGAACTTTGATAGATATTGCACTGACTCTTTAGATTGCTCTGGCTAGTATGGACATTTTAACAATATAAATTCTTATAATCCATGGGCATGGAATATCTTTCTATTTATTTGTGTCTTTTAAAATTTCCTTCTTCAATGTTTATAGTTTTCAGTGTACAGGTTTTTTACCTCCTTGGTAAAATTTGTTCTTAAGTATTTTATTCTTTTGATGTCATTGTAAATGGGATTGTTTTCTCAACTTTTCTTTCTGATAGTTTGTTATTAGTGTAGAAAATAACTGATTTTTGTATGTTGATATTGTGTCCTGCAACTTTACTGAATTTGTTTTATTAGTTCTACCAGTTGTGTGTGTGTGCATGTGTGTGTATGTGTGTGTGTGTGTGTGTGTGTAGTCTTTAGGGGTTTCTAAATATAATACCATGTCATCTGCAAATAAAAAGTTTTACTTCTTCCTTTCTAATTTGGATGGCTTTTCTTTTCTTTTTCTTGTCTAATTGCTGTGGCCAAGACTTCCACTACTATACTGAATAAAAGTGGTGTGAGTGGGTATCCTTGTCTTGTTTCCGATCTTAGAAGAAAAACTTTTACTTTTCACCATTTTTATCATTGAATGTAATATTAGCTGTGAGCTTGTCATATATGGCTTTATTTAATCACTTCTAACTATTAATAGTCTTGCTGCTAGCACAATTTATTGCAGGCTATTATCCAGTTTCTCTCAGTGCCTACATTGGTGCTTTTAGTGAATGTAGAAGGTAGTCAATACCTAAAGCATTGAGCCCTGGCTGATGTGGCTCAGTGGATTGAGCGCTGGCCTGCAAACCAAAGGGTCACCAGTTCAATTTCCAGTCAGGGCACAGGCCTGGGTTGTGGGCCAGGTCCCCAGCAGGGGGCACACGAGAGGCAACCACCACACATTGATGTTTCTCTCCCTATCTTTCTTCCTCCCTTCCCCATTGCCTAAAAATAAAAATAAATAAAAAATCTTAAAAAAATACCTAAAGCATTGGCAAGGGAAAGCATTTTTTTTTTTTCATTAAAGCTCAGCTTTACGACTGTTGATTTTTCCCAAATGGAATTCTGTGATGAAGGCTGTACCATACAATGTCAACAGGTAGTACCTGGTGCTGGGCTGAAACACCTGCTCTACAGTATGTAAAATCACTGAGGAAAGGGTCTGGAGATGCAAAGGAGGCTTGTTCCCTCTGTTACCGTGGAGATTAGAATCTCTGGAGTTGAGACGTAAGTGCCTGTGTATCTTCAAAAAGTTTCTTAAGGCAATTCTGGATTCATTGAAAAGTAGAGAGAATAGTCTAATGAGACTTTTGCATCCATTACTCAGCTTCAACAATTCCCAACCCATGCCAATCTTGTTTCTCCTATAGCCTCCCTCAGCCTTTCAACTAGATTTTCTGAAGCAAATCCAAAATACCGTTTCATTGGTAAATAATTCAATTTCTATGATTAAAATATAAGGAATAAAAAATCCTCAGTGCCATTATCACACCTAAAAACCCCACACAATTCTTTAATGTCATCAAATAATCTAATAGCCTCATGAATTTTAAAAATTTGTTTAAATTATAACCTGATGAGGGTCCATGGTTGATATGTCTCTTTTCTTCTCTCTCTCCCAATACAGATATTTATTAAACTGTACTTTATGTACCATACAATTAATCCATTTAAAGTGTAAAATTAAATGGTTTTTAGTATTCAGAGTTGTGGAGCCATCACCACAGTCAATTTTCGAACATCTTCATCATCCCCAAAAGAAACCGCATACCCATTATCCGTTGCCTTTAGTTTCTTTAAACTTTTTCTTTCCACTCCCCCTCCCTCGTTGTTTTCCCTTGCAGTTCATTTGCTGAAGCAGGTCATTTGTCCTGTGGAGTTTTTAGTATTCTAGATTTGGCTGTTTGTGATGCTGTGGTGTTATTTAGCACGTTCCCTTGTCCCGTGTGTTATAAACTAGCAGTTAGACTTGGGAGCCTGATTAGGTTCTGGTGGTATGTTCTTTATCAAGTAGCACACGCTCTCTGATTGACTAAAGGTTGCAGAATAGGGATGTTCCTCATCAGTATTTGGTTATCCTGAGGTACAATTTGTACAGAAGAGGCAGAATAAATAATTGAGTCTTTGTTCATTTACCAGTTTTTAGAATAATGAATTGGTTTCTGAATATCTTCAAAGGATGACCAATAAAATCATTTTTTTTTAGTACCATTGTGAATTCAGGATTTTAAAAATATTTAATGTGTTTTAATCCATTGCAGTTGTTATGACTTTTGCTGCTCTAATTGCCCTGCATTTGGCCAGCAAGAGTCTCTTCAGGTTGAATTGGGGGTCCTGTTAACACAGCCTCTTTAGTCCTCAGTAACTTCTTGCTTTCTGGTATGACAAGATGCTCCTGGCTAATTTTGTGCATTTCATGCCCCTAACCTGGAATCGGACATGTCTCCAAGGATCACTCACTCATTTTAATGAGGACTTTTTAATGTGGACATTGAAAATTCACAATATAGGTCTAAAGTGCTGCTCATTGAGGTTAGTCCTTCCTGTGGACAGAGCTAGGATTCTCTTTTTGTTTCTTTCAGAGAAAATACATCAGGAGCTCACTGATATTTCCAATTCAAATTTAGCATCACATCTAAACTTAACTTCTTTGATTTAAAAAATTTGCATCTCTTTTCTCCTTTGCTGAAAATATTGGTTTCTAATTACATTGACAAATATCATTTGCTTTATCAGTCAATATAGTTTGAAAATAACAGTGTCAATATCATTTCTAGCAATATGGTTATTGAATACAGTTTAAGATTTTACTTATTTAGTGTTTATAGTTCTGTGTTTTCAAGTCCCTTGGAAAAATTCATCTATGTGTGGGTATTTCATGAACTTGATATGCAGCTAAGTGTGTTTTACTTGCTTTCAATTTTTATAGCTCATATTTTAAAATTTTGTTTTATAATGATATGACGCATTTACATGGTTCCAAAGTCAAATAGGCAAAATAAGTCATATTCAGAATTCTGTCTCTGTCTCCATTCCTCATTTTCACTCTACCTATCAGTGACCTTTTTTTTTTTACCTTAATACACTTCTGCATTACATGAACTTTTTAAATTTTTTTAAATTTATTTATTTATTTTTAAATTTTAATATATTTCATTGATCAGGCTATTACAGTTGTTCCATTTTTTTTCTCTACTTTATCCCGCTCCGCCTTGCACCCTCCTTCCACGAGCATCTCCCACCTTAGTTCATGTCCATGGGTTGTACATAGAAGTTCTTTGACCTCTCCATTTCCCATACTATTCTTAACCTCCCGCTGTCTATCTTCTACCTACCATTTATGCTCCTTATTCCCTGTACCTTTGCCCCATTCTCCCCTCTCCCCTTCCCTGCTGATTACCCTCCATGTGATCTCTCCATTTCTGTGATTCTGTTCCTGTTCTAGTTGTTTGCTTAGTTAATTTGTGTGTTTTGTTTTGTTTTTTAGGTTCAGTTGTTGATAGTTGTGAGTTTGTTGTCATTTTACTGTCCATATTTTTTTATCATCTCCTTTTTCTTAGATAGGTCCCTTTACCATTTCATATAATAAAGGCTGGGTGATGATGAACTCCTTGAACTTGACCTTATCTGGGAAGCACTTTATCTGCCCTTCCATTCTAAATGAAAGTTTTGCTGGATAGAGTAATCTTGGATGTAAGTCCTTGCTTTTCATGACTTGGAATACTTCTTTCCAGCCCCTTCTTGCTTGCAAGGTTTCTTTTGAGAAATCAGCTGACAGTCTTATGGGCACTCCTTTGTAGGTTACGGTCTTCTTTTCTCTTGCTGCTTTTAAGATTCTCTCCTTGTCTTTCATCTCTCCTTGGGTAATGCAATTATGATGTGCCTTGGTGTGTTCCTCCTTGGGTCCAACTTCTTTGGGACTCTCTGAGCTTCCTGGACTTCCTGGAAGTCTATTTCCTTTGCCAGATTGGGGAAGTTCTCCTTCATTATTTGTTCAAGTAAGGTTTCAATTTCTTGCTCTTCCTCATCTCCTCCGGCACCCCTATGATTCTGATGTTGGAACATTTAAAGTTGTCCTGGAGTTTCCTAAGCCTGTCCTCATTTTTTTGAATTCTTGTTTCTTCATTGTGTTCTGGTTGATTGTTTATTTCTTCCTTCTGCTCCAAATAGTTTCTTTGAGTACAGGTTTCCTTCCCTTCACTGTTGTTTCTCTGTACATTTTCCTTTATTTCATCTTGTGTAGCCTTCACTTTTTCTTCTGTTTTGTGACCATACTCAACCATTTATTTGAGGATCCTTATTACCAGTGTTTTGAATTGTGCATCTGATATGTTGGATATCTCTTCATCACTTAGCTGTATTTTTTCGGGATTTTTGATCTGTTCTTTCATTTGGGACATATTTCTTTGTCTTGGCGTGCCTGCTACTTTGTAAGGGGTGGAGCCTTAGATGTTCACCAGGGCAGGGAACCCATGTTGCTGCATTGTGGTGCTGTATGTGGGAGAGGGGTCAGAGAGGGAACAATGCCACTTGCTTAGCACTCAGCCAGCTTTCAGTCACTTCCTCTGCTACTCACAAGCAAATTGGGTCCTTCTGGTGCTGATTCCTGGGTGGGTGGGTTTGTGTATGTTCTAGGACCCTGTGGATCTCTCCAACGAGCTCTCCTGTGAGGCTGGAAGTTTCTCCCACTGCCTCAGTTCCCAGAGATTTTTATAGTCAGAGGTTTGAGGCTTTCTTTCCCTGCTGAGATCCTGGGTTGCACAGTCTGTCTCACTCCCCAGTTGTTCCTCCCAGTTTATCTGCTCATAGGTATTTTATTCTTCTTGATGCAACTATAAATGGTATTATTTCTTAATTTCTGTTTTTGATACTTTGTTATTGGCATATGAAATACAACTGATTTCTGAATAGTAATTTTGTATCCTGCAACTTTACTGGATTCATTTATCAAATTTGGTGGAATCTTAAGGGCTCTGCAGGTAGTATCATGCTATCTGCAAATAATGATTATTTTATTTCTTCTTTTCCAATTTGGATGCATTTTATTTTATTTTATTTTTGTCTGACTGCTAAGAGACAGTTCCCATTTTCTTATAGCTATATAGTATTCCAATATGTGAATCTACCATGGTTTATTTTACTAGGCTCCTACTGATGGACATCTAGGTTATTTTCAACCATTTGCTGTTATAAATTATACCATAATGAATAACTTGTGTATATCTTTTCCTATTTTTACTGGTATATCTATGGGATACATTCCTAGAAGTAAGATTGCTGCATCAAAGTATAACATGCACGTGTAATTTTTTAAAATATTGCCCAATTCTCCTCCATAGGCTTTGAAATGTTTTGTGTTCTCACTGACAATGTACTAGATTTCCTGATTCCCCACACTGGTCAACCATGCACATCAACAAACTTAGATGGTTATCAGCATCCCACCCTCATCACCGTTCATCTTAGGCCAAAGGACGTGGGTGACCTCCTGGGCTGCCAGCCAGCTGATGGGTGGGACCCTGGTTGAGCCAAGGGAATGCCAGGGGCCAGAATCTCTTTCCCTTCCAGCAGCCCTCAGCCCCACTGGTACATACTCAGAGCTGTTGAGAGCCAGTGCTGTCCAGTAGGCTTCCATGGGGGCCGTCACCACCGCATCAAACAGTACCTCCCGCACCAGCTCCTCGTCGCCTGGGTGCGAAATCAAAGGAGACCAATCCACTTATTTCCCCCATGATTATAAACACAACTCATCTGCTCTTTTGAGAAACCCTGAACTTCAAGGAACAAGATGTGCCTCATAAACATGTGTCTAGAATATGTAAAACCACCTACAGGAATTTGAGGAAGTCATTTCCCCTCTTCTAGCCTTCATTTCCTCAACCCCAAACAGCATGTGAGTAGAATGAAATGATTTCTAAGGCTCTTTCCAGTTCTAATGTTCTGTGAAATTAGGAGAATCCCTCAGCGACATCAGATTTCCATCTGCGCTCAACTCACCCTCCATCTGAACTCTCAGTGCTGTGCTCCTTGATAATCGGCCCCCCACACATTGGCCTTTTGCAGTTCTGTGAATGTGAACTTGACTCAGAGCTTCCACGCATGCTGTCCCCTTGGTCAGGATGCTCTTCTCTCCATTCTTTGCATGGGTGGCTTGCTCTTTTCTCTCACTATCTTTAAATTTTTGTTTTAGATACAGATTTTTCTCTTTTTATTGAGGTGAAGTTCATGTAAATAAAATCAACCAGTTTAAAGTATACAATTCAGTGGCATTTTGTACGTTTACACTTCTTGCAGCCACCACTTCTGCCGAGTTCCACAACATCTCACCACCACCAAGGAGGTCCTGTACCTGTGAAGTCACTTGGGTGGTAAGTGGCACTGGCTGACAGAAGTGGCCTTCCCTGACCATCCACTTAAAGCAGGTCTCATTTTTTCCTATACAGCATGATCTATAACAACCTATTCCTACACATATAGGCTTGCTTCTTCATTGTGTGGTTTCTCCATGAGATTAGGTTACAAACTCCATGAGAGCAAAGGCCTTGCCTGGCTGGGTCATCTCCGTACTCCAGTGCCTGCCCTAGGCCCGGCAAAGAGGACGTGCTCAGTGCCCATTTGTTCATGGAATGAAAGTTGGGAGAGCATGGAAGGTGGAGCCTTCTCTTGGCGGTGATACTTATGTGACAAAATAACTTGCTTCTTCTCCCAAAGAGAGAGAAGAAGCACCACGATGAGGGTGTGTCCCCATAATTACACCAGTTGAGTTAGTGGAGGGGAATTAAGGTTAGTCTGAGAAGCAGGTGTTAGGAAACACTCGTAGACCACAGGCTGTAAGAGGCTGTCTGGTCAAACGCTCTCCTCTGCACGGTGGAGGACCTCAAAGGTGAGCTGCCAGCCTGGGGGCCCACCACAAGGTGGTAAAGGGGACAGATCAGATGGCCAGGGTGATGTCCTTACACTGTGTGAGTGTCTCTTCAAGGCCTTAATAGTGCTCAAGTGAAAGATTTTTACAGAGATCCTCGTCCCTGACATGGGGATATGCCTGTGTGCCACAGTTCCAGGGACATTTAGTCACCAGCTTGGCCCCATGATGACGCTGGCTCTGCTTTTGTCTTTGGAAGTGTCTCTGTCCTCCCTAAGTCATCAGTGAGTTCCCAGGATAGAGCTAGGCGGTAGCACTCCCTTACCCCCCCCCCCCCGCCCCTCCTTCCTGCAAAGTCCTGATCTGCGGGGTCCCAGAGGGAAGCCTTCAGTGGGTGGGCAGCACGCACACTCCAGGTCTGGGTCCTCTCCTGTCAGGAAGCGGACCATGGCCTCCAGCTGGCTGAGCTTCCGGTGGTCCGGGTCGATATCCGTGATACAGTAGATCCTGGAACTCAGGAGAGTCAAAGTCACCTCACAAAACTCTGCCTCCCATCCTCCCTCCTTCTCTCGCCCCACCTGCTTTGTGCGGTGACAGAGGTTCCCACTTACCAGTCGCTGGCCAGGGTCAGATCCGGGTGCAGCAGGTCATGCAGGCCTGAAACCAGAGCTCACTCTCAGTATGGCACTCGCCCTGGTGTGAGGATTGCACCTGAATTCTTTACAAACAAGTGCAAGGCATATTCTTCAGCTCAGAGGTAGGATTCTCTCCCTGCAGGACAGGGCTGGGTTTCCACAGACCATGCCTTTGTCCATGTTGCTTCCACTTCCTGAAATGCTCTTTCTCCCCATTGCCTCATGGACATCCTGCCTGTTAGGTCTCCCTCCAAACCAGTGATTTTGGCTTCATTGTACCCGACTGAGCTAAATGGCCAGTCAAAAGATGAGCCCAGAGAGGGCCAGGTCTGTTTTGTGTAATCTCTGTAGCCTCATGCCCAGCACAGCACCGACACTGACCATGGGCTCAGTACATTGCCTGAGTGAATGAATGAAGAAAACCCCACCCTACTGAGCACCCTCAGTGGTTAAAAAGAAATAGGTGCTCAAATTAAGGTTTGCTAAATTGAAGGAAAGGATGAGGGACATGCCAAGGGGGCATCTGTAGCATCATCAAAAGAAGTCCTGGACTGGCACAGACACAGGCAGGCAGTGAGAGAGTGACACTCCTTTTCCCATGGTAAACCCTGTAAACCCAGTTGAGCCCCTGATTTCAAGTCGCTGGGCCACTGGCTGGTCTCTCCCATGAAGTGGGTGAAGGGTAGCACCCTCTGTCCTCTGTAGCGATGAAGATGGGAATATCTGGGTAGAGGAAGAAAAGCAGAGGAAGGAGGAAGACACTATGGAGACCCAGGAAGTTGGTTTGAGGCCAGTGGAAAACTGAAGGAGAGTGTTCCAACGTCATGGACACATGCTGAGAAAGGGTGAAAGCAGAGGACGTGGGAGCATGTAGCTGGGCATGTGACTGGCCTGGGTGGGGGGAGAGGTCTGCTTGGGACAGCTCCCGGAAGAGTGGTGTGTACCCTGGGGCCTGAGGAGTGGGTGCCGGTTCGCTGGGCTAAGAGGGTGAGAGCTGGAGAGGAGAGCATTTTGGGGGGGAGTGCAGTGTACAGAAAGACCCTGAAGCTTAGTGTGTGGAGCACTGAAAGAAGCAGAAGGCCATTGAAAGTCCTTTAACAGCAACGCAATCCGGTCTGGCAGTTTTAGAAACTTCCCCATGGCAGAAGGAAGTTCAAAGAAAGGAAGAGTCAGGGAGACCAGCTGGAGGCTGCTGTGGTTTTCCAGGAGAGAGGTGACAATGACGAGGGCAGTGGCAGAGGATAGATGAGATACACTGAAGGGATGGAGAAGGGAGAATGGACAGAATGTGGGCTTCGAATAGAATTGTGATCATGTCTCCCAAGGTCTTCCTAAGATGTCCAGGAGCCCTGGACACAGGCTGTGCTCTCTCGAGGTGCTCAGGTCTGAGCAGGCAGCATCAGGGAGGGTGGGGCCCTTCTCTGCCATCCTCTCAGGTTCACTTCCCATAAGTTTCCTGTTATGGGTTGGACGTGTCCCCAAAAATGGTATGCTGAAGTCTTAGCCCCCAGTATCTGTGACTGTGACCTGATATGGAAATAGGGTCTCAGCAAATATAATCAAGTTAAGATGAGGTCATTAGTGGTCCCTAATCCAAGATGCCTGGGGTCCTTATGAGAAGGGAAAAGACACATGCAAGGGGAGAAGCCATGTGATGATGGAGGGCAGATTGAAGAGCTGCCGTGCAAGCCAAGGAACACCTGGTGCGACCAGGAGCTAGAAGAGCTGTTGGAGGGTGCGTGGCCTCCAGAGCTGTGAGAATGAGGTTCTGTTGTTAGGCCACCCAGTGTGTGGTGCATTGTTACAGCAGCCTGAGCGGACTGCTACAGATTCACTTCCTCTCTCTTCCAAGCCTTCTTTCTCATGCCTTCTGTAGAGTCTTCTGACAGGTAAAATCTAGCTTTATTCAGAGAAACACATCCCCCTGAGGCCCACCCCTCTGGTCCAACAAAGCCTCCTGACAATGCAGAGCTGGCAAGTCTTAGGCCCTGCTGGTTTGCACGGCTGACTGGCAGATCCCACACACCCAGGATGCCCGAGGCACACAGACCCCTCCCTGTCTCACAGCCCGGCTCTGAGAGCCCGCTCTCAAGCCTGAGACCCGGGAGGCTGTCAGATAAGCTCTGGGTTGGGTTGGCTCTGCTCAGTATCCCAGGAGCATTTTTTCCCTCTGCAGTGTCCATCTTAGTGGGCGCTGACCTACCTTCTTCCACAGGTGTGTCCCCCAGGAGGATGTATTCTCCGTGGCCCTGGGTCAGCACCACCCCCAGACTGTGGGGAGAGCACAGAGCCCATGTTCTCATCAAACAGCAAGTCCAAGTCAGCGTCCCAGTCCATGCCCTGTCCTTCACTAACTCTAAGATTGTGAGCTCTCCATACCCATGGCAAGTGGCATACATGCCAAGCTCCCTTTGCCCCTGGCCTCACAGGTTGTCCCCTTTAAAATTTTTATTTATTGCTTTTTTGAGAGAGAGAAACATTGATTTGTTGTTCCACTAATTTATGTACTCATTGGTTGATTCTTGTACGTGTCCTGGCCAGAGATAGAACCCACAACCATCCGGTATTGGGACAATGTTCTATCTAACTGAGCTACCGGACCAGGGCCCCTCAGCTCCCATTTTCATCAAGATGCATCTTGAACCTCTCAGGAGCCCTCTGAAATGTAGAAAGTTCTCTAGGTCTCACAGGGCCCCACAGATAGGAAAATGCTTCCCCCTGTGAATCCCATGTGCCTTCCTCCCTCTCATGGTAGAACATTGCTTTTGAACCTTGGCCAGATGTTTGAATCACTCAGGGAGCTTTAAAAGGTACTAGAGCCTGGACTCCATAAAAGAAATTCTGAGTAAATTGGTTTGGATGGACCTGGACATTGGCAATTTTATAAAGTTCCTCAGGTATTCTAATGAGCAGTCAGGGCTGGCAACTGTGCTTTATTGAGAAATGAGATAATTCAGAGATAAGGGCTATTTGTTTTCTAATCTGTATATTGCCTGGAGTTAAATATTTATACAGTTGGAGGGAACTGAGGAGATCTTCAAATATGATCTTTCACCTAATAATTGCTTACAATTGCATGCATTAAGATCTTTGATTATGTCATTCAATCCTCACAATGCTGCCAAAAAGTAGCTACTATTACTACCCTCATTTTACAGATGAGGAATCTAAGGAACAGAGAGGTTAAGTAACTTGACAAAGGTCACACAGCCTATAAGTGGTGAAGCTGGGATTTAAACCCAGGCAGTCTGGTTCCAGACTTCCAGCCTCTGCACACTAGGCTACACTGGCAAAGCAGGTCTAGACCTCTCAAGTTTCCAGAATGCAGAGCTGGGTCTTTTTCTGTTACCACAAAATTGCCAAGTAACTTTTAGTAAATCCATCCCCAGACCTGAAAGTTCTACCCTGTGTTGTTGGTATTCATATTCCATCCAACCTTCCACTCTGCAAGTAAAACACGTGTCCCTCACCTGAAAGGTGTGTCACTGATGTCTGTGAAGAAGTAGTCGTTGGTCAGGAAAAGAACTCTCTTCTGAAAGAGAACAGAAAGGATGTTTGCTGGAGGGAAGAGACCATGCCCTCCACCTCCTTGTCTAACACCCTTGGGGGTTCAGCAGCTCTCTGCCCCTCCCTTCACTTCTCTCTCCCCTGACTGGCCCTGGCATGTCTCATTGTGTGGGCACCACAGGCAGAGTCACCGCAGACCCAGCAAACCACAGCCCTTGGGGTGGCCTGACTGGAGGGCTAGACCTGTGCTGTCTCATGAAGGGTCCGCCAGGCACATATGGCTACCGAGCCTCGATATGTGCAAGTGAGGAAATGAGTTTTCAAACTTTATTTAAGCGACATTTAAATTGAGGTTAGTGACCTCAGTGTGGTTAGTGACTCCTGTATCAGACAGTGCAGGTGTGCAGTGCTCTAGGCTGCATATGGGAGCAGACTTGAGTATTTACACAGTTGGAGGGAGTCTAGGGGGAGCTAAAAGCTTCAGGAGCTCGTATGTGTCTGCACCTACAACCTTCCCCTCTCTTGACTACAGCTGAGGGGGTGGGGTCACCATTCTGTCCCCTAAGCCCCTCCCAGGGCCTAACCCCCTTTACAGCTCCTTTTTCCTTTCAATGCTGCCAACTTTCAGGTTTCAGTTGAATTTTCATCAATTAGAGCATCAGGTAGTGTATACAGTGGCTGAGGGCATGGGCTGGGCATCAGACAGATCTGGATTTAAGCTGTGTGCTCTGGGGTAAGCATCTTTTCTAAGCATCAGTGATCTCATTTGTAAATTGGGGTTAACAATAGCATCTCTTGCATATGGTTGCTGTGAGGTTGAGAGCGTGTTTTAAACAGATGGGAGCGGGTCCAGGGAACAGCAGGGTTTGCCCCGGGCTCTGAGGTTTTATGGATTGTCTGGTCCACATGTGTCTTTGGGAACGCCACATGCTACAGTTGGCTCAGGAGCTGTTCTTATTCCCTTCACTTCTTCCTGGCCTTTCTTCCACTTTGGAATTTGGAGTAAGATATTGGAAAAGACATGGGGGAGAGGGATGGAAAAGAAGGTTAGTTTCTATAGGAAACTGGCTTTAGCCCACACCCAAATGAACAGTTCTCCGGTGATGCCCTCCTGCCCTTTCTGCTTCAGTTGGACCCTCTCTTCAGTTGCCCTCCCTCACAGTAGTCATGGGGCAGCCAGCAGCCAGCAAGGGCGGACATGGGCTCGGGGGCCCTGGGCTACAAGGTGGGCTGGCTTGAGTGTCGGGACTGGAGATCATCTTCAACATTTTTCCTTCATACTTAAAAAAAGTTAAATAAAAAGGCAAAATGCACAGAGCTTAAGCGTATCTGTTAGTTTTGATGAATGTATCCAGCCATGTAATTCCTTCCCCAGTCAAGACTGGAATGTTTGCATTCTCTAAAATTTCCTTCCAATCAGTCCCCGTACCATCCCTCCGTGGGTGAACTCTGTTCCAAGTTCTAACACCATAGATTTGTTTTGCCCATTCTCAGAGTGCACTCTTTTGTGTCTGGCTTCTTTTGCTCAATAGAATGTCTCTAAGACCCATCTATGCTGTTGGGTACATCAGTAGTATGTTTCTTTCACGGCTGAGCAGTACTCCAAGGTGTGGATACATTTGTTGGCTTTTACATTCACCTATTCATGGGCCTCTGGGGTATTTCCAGTTTGGAGCGATAATAAATGAAGCTGCTATAAACATTCTTGAACCAGTCTTCTTGCGGACATCTGTTTTCATTTCTCTTCATAAATACCTAGAATTAAATTGGTGGGTTGTATACTAAATGTATGTTTGCTTTTATAAAAAAACTGCAAAACAGTTTTCCTAAGTTGTTCTTTTATAGAATACTTGCACTAGCAACGCACGAGTTCCAATTTCTTTATATTTTTCTCAGCATTTGGTGTTATCAGTCTTTTATTTTTAATTTTGTTTTATTTTTCTTTTCAAAATTATATTTTATTGATTATTCTATTACAGCATAATCACTAAGTTGTCCTGATTTTTCCCCCTTTGACTACCTCCACCCAGCACTCCCCATGCCCCCACCATTGTTCACGTCCATGGGTCATGTGTATAAGTTCTTTGGCTACTCCATTTCCTACACTGTACTTTACATCCCCATGTCTATTCTGTAACTACCTATTTGTACTTCTTAATCCCCTCACCTCTTCACCTATTCCCCCACACCTTCTTCCCATCTGGCAACCATCAAAAGCTTTCCATATCCATGACTCTGTCTCTGTTAGTCTTGTTTGCTTAGTTTGTTTTTCAGATTTAATTGTTGATATATGCATTTTTTTTGCAATTTTATTGTTCATAGTTGTTTTTTATTTTTTAAATTTTTGTTCAAATACAATTGTCTCCATTTTTCCCTCACCACTCCACCTCCCGTCCCAACCCCAGCCATCCCCACCTCCCACCCTCCATCCTACCCCTTTTGGCTTTGTCCATGTGTCCTTTATACATGTTCCTGGCAACTCTGCTCCCTTTATCCCCCATTATCCCCACCTCCATTGTTCATAGTTTTGATCTACTTCTTTTTCTTAAATAAGTCCCTTTAACATTTCATATAATGATGGTTTGATGATGATGAACTCCTTTAGTTTTTTATTGTCTGGGAAGCTCTTCATCACCCTTCGATTCTAAGTGATAGCTTTGCTGGGTAGAGAGCAATCTTGGCTGTAGGCCCCTGATTTTCATGACTTTGAATATTTCTTGCCAATTCCTTCTATCCTGCAAAGTTTCTCTTGAGAAATCAGCTGACAGTCTTATGGGAACTCCCCTGTAGTTAACTAACTGTTTTTCTCTTGCTGCTCTTTAAATTCCCTCTTTATCTTTCACCTTTGGCATTTTAATTATGATGTGTCTTGGAGTGGGCCCCTTTGCATCCATCTTGTTTGGGACTCTCTGTGCTTCCTGAACTTACATGTCTATTTTCTTCACCAAATTAAGAAAGTTTTCTTTCATTATTTTTTCAAATAGATTTCCAGTTTTTTGCTCTTTCTCTTCTCCTTCTGGCACACCTATGATGCGAATGTTGGAGCTCTTGAAGTTGTCCCAGAGGTTGCTTATACTATCCTCATTTTTTCAGACTCTTTTGTTTCTTCTTGTTCTGATTGGTTGTTTTTTGCTTCCTTATGTTCTAAATCATTGATTTGATTCTTGGCTTCATCCATTCCTCTGTTGATTCCCTATAAATTGTTCTTTATTTCAATTAGTGTATCCTTCATTTCTGACTGGATCTTTTTATGCTGTTGAGATTCTCACTAAGTTCCTTGAGCATCCTTATAACCAGTGTTTTGAACTCTGCATCTGATAGATTGCTTATCTCCATTTCATTTAGCTCTTTTTCAGGTGTTTGATCTGTTCTTTCATTTGGGCTATGCTTCTTTGTCTGCTAGTCTTGGCAGCCTCCCTGTGTTTGTTTCTATGTATTAAGTAGAACTGCTTTGACTCTGTGTCTTGGTAGTGTGGCTTAATGTAGTAGGTGTCCTATAGGGTCCAGTGTCACAGCCTCCCCTATTATCCAAGCTGTGATTGGAGGTGTGCCCTTCATGAGGGCTGAGTACACTCTCTTCTTATAGTTGAGCCTTGGTTGCTATTGGCAAATCAATGGGAGTGATATACCCAGGTCAGTGAGCTACAAGGACTTGCCTATGACCACTGAGCACCAATCTCCACCCTACATAAAGGGTCAGCTGTGCAGAGGCAGGGTGCTGGTGCTCTGACATGGTCTGTAGCTCTCTACTGGGTGTTCAGGCTCTGGGGTTTCCCAGGTGGTTCAGTCCAAGCTGAGCCCCCACCTATGTTCTGTCTGGGGCCACCCTGCATGAGCTATAGAGCAGTCTGAGGGGTCTGCAACTTGTGCTGGGCTTGGAGATTCTCAGGCAAAGCCAAGATGTGAATATAGGTGGCTGATGCTAGTGCTGGGCCTGGGGCTCACTGAGGCCAGCTGTTGCTTATTTGAGAGGATTTAGGAATTTGGGAAGCAGGAACCAAGACCAGTCATTCATATGGAAAAGCAGTTTGGGTGAGTCCCTAAGTTGGGTAGGGCAGAATCTCTGGGGATCTCCAAGGCAGATCAAACAGTGTTGGCAAGGATTATGGAGTCTCGGATATGGCAACAACCTGCTGGCTCAGCTGGATGGATGTGGTTTCTTTAATTTCATAGTTGTCAGACTTCCATTCAACTTGATTTCTAATGGTTCTGAATGATGGTTGTTCTATATTTTAGATATAATTTTGTTGTGGTTGTGGGAAGAGGTGAGCCATGTCTGCCTACGCCACCATCTTCACCAGAAGTCTTTATCAGTCTTTTAAATCTCAGCTCTTGTAGAGTGTGAAATGGAAACTCATTGTAGTTTTAGTTTGCATGTCTCTGATGACTAATGATTATGAGCATCTTTTCATGTGCTTTTGGGGCATGTGTACTTGTGAAGTGTTTGTGCAAGTATTTAGACCATTTTTTATTGGGTTGTTAGTTTTTTGTTAATCATTTGTAGGAGTTCTTTAAATATTCTGGATACAGTCTGTACCTTGCTTTGTTTTCTTAATGGTGCCTTTTGATGAACTTTCGCTTTTGAGAAAGTCCAATTTATCAGATTTTATTTTGTGTTTTTGCTGTAGTGTTTTATCTAAGAAATCTTTGCATAACCTCAGGTTGTAAAGATTTTCTCCTATGTTTCTTTTGTAGAAGCCTTATAGTTTTTGCTTTGACATTGAGGGCTATTATTCATCCCACATAATTTTGGTGTATGGTATGAATGGCTCAGTGTATTTTTTCATGCATTTATTTGGTTGTTCTAACACCATTTGTTCAAGGACTTTCCTTTCTCCATTGATTTGCCAAGGTGTCTATTGAAAAAAACAACTGACAATAAGAGCGTTCATATCTGGATTCTTGATCCTTTTTCTATTGCTATGTCAATACCATCCTGTTTGGTTACTGTAGCTTTATAATTAGTTTTAAAATCAGGTAGTATGGATCACTTAAATTTGTTCTTCTTTTTCAAGGTAGTTTTGGCTATTTTAGATCATTTTTATTTTCATGTTGATTTTAGAATTACCTTCTTTTATATCTAAAAGAAGTCTGTTCAAATTTTGATTGGGATTGTTTCGGATCTATAGGTCAATGTGGGGGAGAATGTTCATTTTAACAATCTTAATTTTACAACCCATAACCATAGTTGTTTCTTTGTATTTAATTTTATCTTTGACATTCTTTCCACAATGTTATGTAATTTTCAGTGTAGAAGTCACATATATATCTTTGTTAAATTTACACCTAAGTATTTCATGTTGTTTGTGCTATTGAAACTGAACCTTAAAAATGTCATTGTCCAATTATTTGCTGCTGTATATAAAAATTCAATTGATTTTTATAATATTAATCTTGTGTTCTGTGAAATTTACCTATTAGTTTTAGTAGTTGTTTTGCAGATTCCTGGGATTTTATATGTAAACATCTTGTCTGTGAATTAAGACAGTAAAACTTATTTGTACCTTTTCTTTTGTTTTCTTGCCTTATTACAAGGATAGGTACTTGCAAGGCCAAGTGCAATGTTGACGAGAAGCGGCGAAAGCAGACATCCTCCCCTTGTTCACACTCTAGAAAGAATGTGTTCAATATTTCACCAGTAAAAGTCAGTTTTTTCATAGATATCTTTTTATCAGATTCAGGAAGTCTCTTACTGTTCCCGGTTAAATCCTGTCAAGTGCTCTTTCAGCTTCTATTGAGATGACCATATGATGTCGCTCCTTTATTCTGTTAACTCGATGAATTACACCGATTGATGGACTCTTCTGAATGCCAAACCAGCCTTACATTTTTGGGATAACTTCAGTCTGTGCTATTGTTGCCGTTAATCTCACACTTCACTTGCACACATTATGAAGCTGACAACACAATGCCAACATTTTTGCTTTAAATAGTTATCTTTTTGAGAAGTGAAAATAATGACAAAGTCTTACATTAATCTACCTATTTACTATTTCCTGTGCTGTCCCTTTCCTCATGCAGATTTCTCATTTGCATTATTTTTCTTCAGCCTAAAGAACTTCCTTGAGCATTCTTATAGTGCTGTTCTGAGGATGATGAACTCGGTTCTATTTTATCAAAAAAGTCTTTATTTCACCTTTTTTGGGGGGAGGATATTTTCTCTACATACAGAAATTTGGGTAGATAGTCTTTTTCTTTTGGCATTCAAAAATATTATTTTATTGGTTTTTTGTTTTTTACTGTTTCTTTTTTTATTTTTGTATTGAATTTATTGGGGTGACTTTGGTTAATAAAATTGTATAGGTTTCAAGTGTGCAATTCTATATCAATCTATATATCATATTGTGTGTTCACCCCCAAGTTAAACCTCCTGTATCACCATTCACCGCACCTCTACCCTCTTCTACCTGTCCCCATCTCCTTCCCCTCTGGTCATCACCATACTGTTTTCTGTGTTTATGGGTTTTTCATTGTTTTGGATGAGAAGTCAGCTATCATTCTATTATTATTTTCTTTTAGTTTCTTTTATAATTTTCTCTTATTCTTCAATTTTTCAGCAGGGGTACTATGGTGTGTGTAGGTGCAGTTTTTTTCTGTTTTCCAGCTTGGGGTTTGCTGAATTCTTATATCTGTTGGTTGATATTTTTCACCAAATTCAGGATATTTGGGGAATTAGTTTTTTAAAAAGACTTTATGTATTTATTTTTAGTAAGATGGTGAGGGAGGGAAAAGGGGAGGAAGAGAAACATCGATGTGAGAGAGAAACATCGATCGGTTGCCTCTTGCACGTGCCTTGACTGGGGACCAAGCCTACAACTCAGGCATGTGCCGTGACCAGGAAATGAACCAGCGATCTTTCACTTTGCATAATGATGCCCAACCAGCTGAGCCACACCGATCAGGGCTGGGCATTAGTTTTTGAATATTTTTTTTCCTGTACCATTTTTTTCTTTCTTCTGGGATTCCAAGGACCTAAGTTAGGCACCTGGCGACTGAGGGTTTTTCCCCCTCAAATTTTCTTTCTGTTCTAGTTGATTTCTATTTATCTGTTTTCAAATTCACTGCCCCATTTTTCTTCAATCTGCTGTTAAGCCCATCCAGTAAAAAATTTAAAATGTATTTGAAAATTAAAAAATTACAGTTAACATACAATGCTATGTTAGTTTTAGGTGTACAACTTAGTGATTAGAGATTTATGTAATTTATGAAGTGATTACCTGGATAAATCTAGTACCCATCTGACACTGTACATAGTTAATACAATTCTGTTTACTATATTCCCTGTGCTGTACTTTATATCTTCATGATTCTTTTTATAATAGGTAATTTGTAGTTCTTAATCCCTTCACCTTTTCACCCAACCCCACAACCTCCCTCCCATCTGGTAACCATTATTTTTTTCTCTATATCTATGAGTTTCTTTGTTTTCTTTGTCTGTTCATTTAGTTCTTTAGGTTCTGCATATAAGTGAAATCATACAGTATTTTTCTTCCTCTGTCTGACTTACTTCACTTAGCATAGTACCCTCTAGGTTCATTCATGTTGTCACAAATGTTAAGATTTCATTCTTTTTTATGGGTGAGTAATAGTCCATTGTGTATATGTACCACATCTTTATTCACTTGTCTATCAATGGACACATTGGTTACTTCCGTATCTTGGCTATTATAAATAATGCTGCAAAGAGCATAAGGATTCATGCATCTTTTTGAATTAGTGTTTTGTATTTCTTTGGATAAATACCCAGAAATGGAACTGCTGGGTCCTTCTTTGTCTCTTGTTGCAGCATTTGTTTTAAAGTCTATTTTGTCTGATATAAGTATTGCTAATATGGCTTCTGTTTAATTTCCATGAAATATCTTTTCCATTCCTTCACTTTCAGTTTGCATGTCTTTAAATCCGAAGTGAGTCTCTTGTAGACAGCACCATGTATAGGTCTTGTTTCTTATCCACACACCCACCCTATGTCTTTTGATTGAAGCATTTAAACCATTTACGTGGAAAGTAATT